>PVJC01004019.1:0-66428 GCA_004026665.1 Murina feae | reverse complement strand
CTTCTTCTTCCTCTTCTCAGAGAATATCCTTCAACATTTCAAATAATCCTGGGTTGGTGGTGATGAACTCCTTTAGTTTTTCCTTGTCTGTGAAGCTCTTCATCTTACCATCAATTTTACATGATAGCTTTGCTGGATAGAGTAATCTTGGTTGTAGGTTCCTGCTGTTCATCACTTTGAATATTTCTTGCCACTCCCTTCTGGCCTGCATGGTTTCTGTTGAGAAATCAGCTGACAGTCATATGGGTACTCCCTTGTAGGTGATTAACTGTTTTTCTCTTGCAGCTTTTAAGACTCTTTGTCTTTTGCTCTTGGCATTTTAATTATGATGTGTCTTGATGTGTCTTGATGTGTCTTGGATTCCTTTTGTTTGGGGTCCTCTGCGCTTCCTGGACTTGTAAGTCCATTTCTTTCACCAGGTGTGGGAAGTTTTTCTATGATTATTTCTTCAAATAGGCTTTCAATATCTTGCTCTCTCTCTTCTTCAGGTACCCCTATAATTCTGATATTGGTACACTTAAAGTTGTCCCAGAGGCTCCTTACACTATCTTCATATTTTTGGATTCCTGGTTGCCTGTTTTTTGGTTCCTGGTATTTCATAACTTTGACTTGATTCTTGCAGTGCTCTGGTCTGCTGTTGGATTTCTGTATATTATTGTTTATTTCAGTCAGTGTTTGCTTAATTTCTGATTGGTCCTTTGCCATTTTTTTGGTATTCTCATTAAGTTCTTTGAAGGTCTCACTTAGTTCCTTGGAGGTTCGTAGAAGATTTTCGAGTAGCTTTATAACTGTGGTTTTGAACTCTATATCTAGTCGTTTGCTTTCCTCCGTTTCTGTCATTTGTGATCTGTTTCTTTGTCTCCGCATTTTGGCTGGTAGAGTGGCGTTTTCTGTCGCAGCTGCGGTCTGTTAATTTGGTTGCAGGCAGGGAGGCAGGTGCGCAGCTTGGGGCGGGGTCTCAGAGTCACTGGGGCGGAGCAACCTGTGATGGCTGCCACTCAGCCAGCTCTGCGGCGCTATTCCACACCCTGGCGTCTGCACGCCCGAGTCCCACGTCTGGGAAAGCTGCAAACAGTTCTGCTAGAACGCCACAGTCGTCTTCTGCCCCGTTGCTAGACTGCCCGCACAGCATTCAGTGCGACCCCAGAGCTTGTAAACCCCACCGCCGCCACCGCCCTTTCCCGCCGCCGCCGCAGCTGCCCCGCCCGTCCCTACCTTTTTATTTTGGCGCCGAGAACGAGAACTTCGATTCAGTCTCGATGTGCTCCTTCTCTTCTAGTTGTAACGCGTCCACTCCCTTGGTTCTGGAGTATGGTTGTTTAGGTTTATTGTTGTATTTTTTAATATTTGTGAGAGGCTGCGCATTCAGGTATATACCTTATGCTGCCATCTTGGTTCTCTGTCCCTGGTGACTGATTTTCAACCATTTTTTTAAAAGGAGGAAAAATGTTGAGCCATAGGGATGCAAGTAAAGAATATTATGCTGGTTATTAAAATGTAAGTTTTACAGAGGCCAGTGGCCTGAGGTGCCTCCAAAGAAATAAAAAAATAAATAAAGGTAAAGATTATTAAGTGTTTATGAATGAGTGACCACCAAGTTATCTTTCTAAAATATAGACAGGTCAAATCATCAAAAGTACTCATTTTGTATTTTTTGATATAGAGTGACTTTGTGTTCAACAAACATTTATCAAGCTTGTATTACATGCTCTGCACAGTGCTAGATGCTGGAGTTACAATGATGAATAAGATAGGAAATATCCCTCTTGTATTTTATTTAATAGGAAAGATAGCGTTAAATGAGGGACAGAGATCCCTAGGAGCTCAGTTTTGCCCGAGTGCTATGTTAAGCAAATGTTCCAGCTATACTGGTGCTTGACCAGATCCATGTAAACTGTGTCTATCCCCAGCTCAGCCCTCCTGCCTTCTTTGTAGTCCCGCAGGGTAACTATGGTTTAAGAAACAAAATATTGAAATTATGCAATTAGATATGTGGACCTCTAAGAACATGTTAATAAGCATGTATGGTGCATGTGGCTGGGGAAAAAGTTGAGAACTTCTGACTCTCCTGACTTCTGTGTCATAACACTTAAATTTGTATTTGTGAGCCATTCCATGTTCTTGAGTACAAACGCACAGGGAAAAAAAAATTATTTGGCCTTGGCCAGTATAGCTCAGTGGAGCGTTGGCAACCAATTGATGTGTGTCTCTCACATTGACGTTTCTCTTTCTCTCTACCTTCCCCCTGCCACCTCCCTTTCACTCTCTGCAAAGTATCCTCGAGTGAGGATAAAAAAAAAAATTACTGGTTTTGTTTATTTAATTAGATGAAACAAACCTACATTTTAATTACTTTGCTTTTCGTTTATAGGTCCAGGGACAGGTTCATCCAACTCTTGAGTCTAGTGATGATGCTCTTCAGTATGTTGAAGAATTAATATTGCAGTTATTAAATATGCTATGCCAGGCTCAGCCCCGAAGTGTTTCAGATGTAGAGGTATGATGAATTTGCATTGTATTTAATATATAAAATCTATGTGTTTATTGTAATTTTAGTGAAGGGAAAAAAGTTACTCTTCAGTTCAACTCTTTAAAAATTAAAGACTGGATTTATTTTAACTTTGTATTGGGAGTATGATAGTTTGTTTATGTTTTAGCTGTTAAACCATTCCATGTTTTGCTTTTAATATAAAATGATCTTTTGTTGGCCTCTAAACACTGCTTATGTTAAATTATATATATATTCATACCTTTAAGAGTAAAATATGTCCAAGTATTCTATTTGTTTGTTTGTAAAGCTAGCTATCCTTTCGAGAACATCACAGTTAATTTTTTGATCTTTAGGTATTACATGTATTTTAGATAGTAAGTGGACCCCTTTCTACCGTTTGGGAGGGAAACACCTGAAAATCTAGGAAGGAAGTTTTACAATCTGTTTCAAAGATGACATGACTCCTGTCCTTTTAGGGTTATAGTTTAGTGGACATAGAGATAGGTATATGGGTATAATATAATGTGATATATACTACTAGAGACCTGGTGCACGATATTCGTGTACTGAGGGGGGGGGGTGGGAAGGGGTTGTCCCTCAGCCCAGCCTGCACCCTCTTCAGTCTGGGACCCCTCAGGGATGTCCGACTGCCAGTTTAGGCCCAATCCTGCCTGCCTGCCTGCCTGCCTGATTGCCCCTAACCACTCCCCTGCCAGCCTTATCGATGCCTAACTGCTCCCCTGCTGTCCAGGTCGCTCCCAACTGCCCACCCCTGCCAGCCATTTTGTCACTGTGGGTGCTGCCATCTTTGAGGGCGGGGCAGTCAGTTCGCATATTCTTTCCTTATTGGCTGTGGGTACCACCATCTTTGAGGGTGGGACAGTCAATTAGCACATTCCCTCCTTTTTGGCTATGGGCTCTGCAATCTTTTGCGATGGTGTGAGGGTCAATTAGCATATTCCTCTTGATTAGAAAGGATAAGTAAATGTGATGTGAGAAATTTTAAATATATTTTATTGATTTTTCACAGAGAGGAAGGGAGAGGGATAGAGAGTTAGAAACATCAATGAGAGGGAAACATCGATCAGCTGCCTCCTGCACACTCCCCACTGGGGATGTGCCTGCAGCCAAGGTACATGCCCTTGACTGGAATTGAACCTGGGACTCTTCAGTCCGCAGGCCGACGCTCTATCCACTGAGCCAAATCAGTTAGGGCGATGTGGGAAATTTTAAAAGGAGCAAACTAAAAGTATAGGCTTTGGAGCTTAAGGTTAGCATCTCAGAAGTAGAGGTATCTGAACTGAAGGAGTCAAAAGTTTGAGAGAAAAGAAGTAAGGTTTGAAGTAGTGAAAATGGGAGATAGAGCTGGAAAAATAAAAGTAGCTTATGGCTATCAATGATGGATCATTTGATGTTAATGACCTCAAATGTATAGTTGTACAAATCTTTGTGACATTTCCTTTGTAGTACTCAAGTGTGGGCACACACAAAAAATAGTTGGGTTAAATGGTATTTCACCATGGATAAACAGAAGAACAGTAGGGCAAAGGAGCTGTGAAGACTGCTAATAGCAGTGCTTTATAGCCCTTTTCAGGACATAATGCACATAGAATATAATAATGATTTTAAGGCACATAGTGGCTGGGAGGCAAGATCTCTGTCTACCCCAGGCTCTGCTCTGTTTCCCTGAGGGTTGAGGCATATCCAATGAGGAACTACTGAAAAGAACATCAGAGAATCTAAATTGGATAAGGAAAAAAGTGAAATGTAGTAATAGCTGATGTTTGAGTACTTGCTACAGTTTATGCACTGGTCTAAACACTTTTATGTTTTACATTTCATTTAAAGTTTTTAATAACCCCATGAAGATAGTACTACTTTTTTTCTTATTAGAATGTAAACTCCAGGGATTTTTTTTTTTCTTGTTCACTGCCAGACTCCTACCCTCAGAACTGGCACTGAGAGGGTACTCTGGAAATAGGTATTGAATGAATAAATGTGGGAACTGAAGTAGAAAGGTCACAGCTAGTAAGTATTGAAGCCAAGACTCTAACACAGGAAGTCTAAGTTTTGGGGGCATACATTACCACTAAACTATTCTGCCAGGTGGGAGAGAGCAGGCAGATTGGAAAAATATCGAGGGAACGTATTGGATTTCCTAATAAGGTCAGAGAACTGAGAACACTAGAATACCTGAGTGAGAGACAGAGAATAGATTGGGATCAGAGACAGTTGTTAGAATTTAAGGTTTCTTTAGTAACATTGTTACAAAACAGGCTGTGGCCATGTGGTGGTGGCTGGACTAGAGGTGGAGAATTAAGAGGCCATGGTACTTTATGTATTCCTTAATGAAGACAGTAAAGTCCCACAGATGATGCAGGACTTGACATGAGAGTGGAAAAGAGTGATCCAGAAGCAGCTTGCGGAGTGGAAAAGATGCAGAATTCACCTTCATGTGGGTTTTGAGACAAGGGCAGTTCCTACTCCAAGTCTTCAGGGGAGATCCAGATTTCAGTTGAGTAGAGAGATACTGGGGAACATTGAATTACAGAGGTTGTGAATGTGGGAGAGATTGTGTACTATGGAATAGTAATTTACTTGATTACTTAAGTAATTCAAAGTAGATTTCATACATTTTATTCCATTTCCCTTTGAATTATAAGGTCAGATATCTTTCATTCAAAATTTCTCTTAGGTACTGATTATAGTGGGCTTCAGAGTAGATCTTGAATAGACCTGTTTACCTGACTCTCCTCATTAACAATTTCATTTACTCTTTTGGATTCTAGTTGGGTTCTCCCACAGTGTTTATAAAATGCAGCATGTAACCCCATGCCTACTGTATTAAAATGGAAAAAAAGGTCTTGTCTTGCTTATCATTCCAATGTTGGTACATCCCAGGACTTTGCTAATTTGGTAACGTTGTGTACACTCAAAAAGCTCTTTCCAGATATGTTGTACTATACCTATGTTTATTTAATTTCCTCCTTTTAGTTAATATAGAAACTAATTCAGTACTTTTCTAGTATTGAAAGAGAATCATGAATTCTCGGAAATACTAATGAGTCTCTGTCTTTCGCTTGCACATATTTAATCAATATGTTCTTAAGACTAAATAAAAAAGGATATTTTATAGTTTTTTAGTACTCAGAAAATTTCTGAGATATCAAAGATATTTACCCGATGTCCTCTCTTATTATTTTTAAGCACTTAATCCGGGCCCTTAAGATAAATGTAGCCATGTAATATTCTAGTGAGCTGGCTTTGGGGTTGGGAATGAATTTTTGAAAGAGAATATGACAGTAATAGACATAGCAGTCAGTTATGTAATAGGCTTCATAATTTCAAAGCACTGCCATATATATTTTTTATGTTCTTACAACAACCCTGTGGAGTAGTTATTCTCCTTATTTTTTTAATGTTTTATTGATTTTTTTTTTTTTTTAAGAAAGATAGGAAGGGAGAAGAATAGAGAGATAGAAACTTCGATGAAAGAGAAACAACAGTTTGCTGCCTCCTGCACAGTCCCTACTGGGGAACGAGCCTGCAACCCGGGCAAGTGCCCTAATTAGGAATCAAACTTGTGACTTCTTGGTTCGTGGGTTGAGGCCCAACTACTAAGCAATACCAGCCAGGCTCTCCTTATTTTATATATTAGACTATTTAGCCTCAAAATGGTAGAATAGATTTTTTTTTTTTAAAGATGGAAACCTGAGTCTTTTCCAGTCAAGAGTCCAATATCCTTCTTCATCTACCATTCCTGGCAGGGTATTTAGATAAGAACATAGAGATATTTAGATGAACATAATTGTATCTTAGATTCTTCCATTGGTAAGTAATTTTTCATTTTCTTCATTTATTAGGATTCCTTCCATCCTTCCTCCCTCCTCCCTCCCTCCCTCCCTCCCTCCTTCCCTCCCTCCCCCCCCCCCTTCCTCCCTTCCTCCCTTCCTTCCTTCCTTCTTCACCCGAGGACATGTTCATTGATTTAAGAGAGAGAGTGAAACAATGATGTGAGAGAGAAACATTTATTAGTTGCCTCCCATATGTGCCACAAACAGGGATCGAACCTGCAATGTTTTGGTGTACAGGATGATGTTCCACCCAACTTAGCCACCTGGCCAGGGCTCTTTAATACATTTTCAAAATTTTTAAAATACATTTGTGGAGCTTTTAAAGTAATAAGGGTTGTGAATTTAGCAAGACTTTCAAATAAATTTTGGGGTAAGAGAGAATTCATCAAAGTTTTTTAAAAATTGAGAGACATAAAAATGTACTGCCCTAACCGGTTTGGCTTAGTGAATAGGGCATCTGCCTGCGGACTGAAAGGTCCCAGGTTCAATTCCGGTCAAGGGCATGTATCTTGGTTGGGGGCATATCCCCAGTAGGAGGTGTGCAGGAGGCAACTGATTGATGTTTCTCTCTCATCGATGTTTCTAACTCTCTATCTCTCTATCCCTCCCCCTTCCTCTCTGTAAAAAATCAATAAAATATATTTAGAAAAATTTTTTTAATGTACTGAAAAAATAGATCAGTTTTACTAATTAAAATGTATTGATAATTTGTATTGCAGATCATTACAAATTAAAAAATGATAGTCCAAATTAATGGGATTTGTTTCATTGGTGTAGCCAATATTCACTAATCCATGCTACTAATAATTGAATATTTATTGTCAATTAGACAGTGTTCCAGATCAATAGGAAGTATATATAAATGCTCTGGGAATGCAAAGGAGGGATATATATTATTTGTCCCTGTCTTTTCAAACTAATTTATTTTAAAAGATTGTGTATAAAAGTTGCTCAAATCTGGTTTATTCTCCCCCTCCTCATTTTTTATACTTATTCTTATTAAAAATAGAAGCAAAAACTAGTATTTCTTATGTGATATGTCCCGGGTAATGTATTTTCTTTATATAATTTCTTAGGCTTATTCTTCATAATGGTACATGTTCATTATTTCTCTCTGGTTGTCTAGAGTGATTTTTATTTGTAATGTCTTTCCTGTTTCCCTTGTTTACCTATGTGTCCTGTATTTAACCAACTTTCATTTTTTAGGGTATTTATACATTTTTATTTTTTTTTTGCATTTAACTTGGGGTTTCTTGGATTCCTCCTCTTTGACTGTTTTCCCCCCCATGAGTCATATCCTAAAACTTTGAAAGTTTGCTTCCCTTTTCCATTCATTTTATTTAACTTTTTTCTTTTCCTTTGAATCCTAAAGAATCCTTGTAATTTTCTAATGTTTTCCATTAATATTTAGATTTCCTAAGTAAGTTCTCCATATTTTCTACCTTTCTAGACAAAAATAAATCTCCCACACATTCTAAGCCTTTAATATTATTAGATTTTAAAAATACCTGTGGTCTGAACATTTACATGGACATGCATGTGTAGTTTTGATATATCCTAAAATATTTGTCTTGAAATTGATGTTTAAGATTATCTATTTAGACCCCTTTATTAAGTAAAGCAAGAGACACAGTTCTGCTGATAAGAGACAACTGTATCTCAAACCTACCTCTGTGTCTTATTTATTTTCTCAAAGCCACTAGATATTAATCAAGATGAGTTCCTCATTTCAAACAAAATTATTAATCTTGAAAATGGAAGAGTAATATAACTCTAATTCATGAATCTTTCATTGATTATTCCTCCTTGGGCTTCTTTATTTTAAAAACTATTAAAATACGGTGAAAAGAAATTTTATTTTGTTCTAAAATTTTAATTAAACTTGTCACTACAAGAGATAAAGTAATTCTTTCAACTTGGCCGTTCCACGTTCGTGGCACCTTTTTTGACTTTACCAGTCTTTCCCATACATTCTGGCCCTTGGTATTCCTAAGTATACAGTCATAGAATTTACTCAAGTAGTACACTCAGTAAATTTAAACTGTGTTCTTGATCACTGTTATTTCTTCTTTCTTGCATTCTTTTTTTATTTTTAAAAAATAGTTTATTGATTTTTAGAGAGAGAAATAAACATCGATGTGAGATTGGTTACACGGTCAACTGCCTCCTGCACCAGGGAATCAAGCACACAACCTGCAACCTCCAGGTGCACAGGACAAAGACCAGTCTACTGAGCTACACCGGCCAGTTTCTGCATTCTTTTTTGTCTTTCCTGATTTTCTTTCCCCTTCTTTCTTAAAAACAACAGATACACTTAGAATTAGGTAGATTAAAATTGAGATGGAAAGGGATTACTGTTCCATTTTCTTTTTCTTCCACCCCAGTTCCTGGCTACAATTTTCCTCTGTAATTCCACCATGCTGTGTTTTTTTTCAAAGGTACATGTCAAGTATCTTTAGAATGGTAAGATTGAGTTCACCTTCTGTTTTCTTCTACTGCTTTTATCACCACTGTATTCGAGTGCTTTTTAGACTCTAGCTCATAAAATCACTTTAGTGCATTGCCCAGCTAACATGTTTTAAAATTAAATAGATAATATTAGTTCATTGTATATAATGACAAGTTTTATGAAACTTTGGTCCAGTTTAGTGTGTGTGTGGTGGGTAAAGATATAATATAAAATGTATTAAGAATTTATTATTTCTTCCTATGAGTTGAGGTTAAAAAAAGTTAACAAGCCATAGGGTCATACTATTATAAGGTTTGACCATGGTTATACCCATTGAATTAACCATGGACTAAAACCATTGATGTGAAAATTTTAATTGGGAATCATAATAAAGTTGTTCTGTTGGAATAACAAGTCTATAGTGTTGACTTAAAGAAGGAAAATAATTTTTGTTTTTTTATGTTCCTTTCTACCCTTTCTCCTTCCCTTTTGTCTTCCTTTTTTACAACCCAAACTGCCCCAATATTTTGGATCTTTATGTGTGCCTGCGTTATATGAGAGTAAACTATCCTGGCAAAAAGCTTTCCAATTAGACATTTGAAAAAGTATGTAAATTCCATTTTTAACTATAATAATTTCTTTCAGCACATCTCTAATTCCATTAATTAGAATTAAAGTGATCACTTCTTACATTTGGCAGCTGATTTATCCTTGAATATAGACAGTAAAAAAATTTATTAAACTTGAAAGAGTTAAACTATTCTTAATTTATAAATTTATTCTTAACATGTCCTAGAATAACCTGCCTGTCCCCCAGCCCCACATCACATGGAAATCTTTTTTTTTTATTTTCCATTTTAATAACAACTGAAAAAACTTCTTATTTAGATTTATAAGGAGTGATGTTTAATTTTATCTACTGAGTAATTAAAAATTCATGAAAAAAGACAATTATTAAGAGAAACCAAGATGGCAACATAGGTAAACACCTGAAATTGCTGCCTCGCACAACCATTTCAAGACCACAACGAAAGGAAAAAAAACGGACACCACCCAGACCCATGGAAAGGCTGGCTGAGTGGAAATTCTACAACTAGAAAGAGACTGAGACTCAGAGGAGGTGCAGAAGTAAAGTGCAGAGGTACGGAGACGCGTGAAAAAGACTCACGGAAAGGGCTGGCAACTGAGGATGCGATTGTGTTTTTCAATCCAGAGCAAGTCACAAGCTCCTGACGGCTCTGAACTTCAGTTCTGGGCGAGCTTCTGGGGACCCAGACTCATACGGGGAGAAGCTGGAATGTCTGGCACCGTCTGGCACTGGGAGGAACTCCAGAGTGGCTTTCTCTCGGCGGTGCCGAGGGACACTGAGACCCAGTGCCTCTTAGGGCAGAGCTGAGAATCAGCCATAGCTGTTTGCCCCGCCCTAAAGATTCCCCAAGACCCCGTCCCACCCAACCTGGCGCAGAGGCTTTTGCATATAAAAGGCTGGGTAGTCTCAGGCAGAAGCTAAAATAGCATCTCTTTAGAGATCCAAGAGCCAGTGTACCCAGTGGTCAGAGCGGAACCACCCAGATTACAACACCTCAAATCCAAAAGTGACATGCAGGGGGCAGACTCAGTGAGCACCAAAGCCCCACTGAAGCAAGTCTTGCCCCATAAGGGTGTCTCCTGCACAGAAGTTCTCCCACCATAGTTGCAGGGAAGCAGCCAAAATGTGGAGACAAAGAAACAGATCACAAATGACAGAAATGAAGGAAAACAAACCACAGGATATAGAGTTCAAAACCACAGTTAGAAGGTTTTTCAAGAATTTTCTAGAGACCACCGATAAATTTAATGAGACTCTCAAGGATATGAAAAAGGACCAGCTAGAAATTAAGCATACACTGATTGAAATAAAGAATAATGTACAGAGATCCAACAGCAGACTAAAGGATCGCAAGAATCAAGTCAAAGATTTGAAATCGGAAGGAGCAAAAAATACCCAACTGGAAAAGCAAAAAGCAAAAAGAATCCAAAAGTATGAAGATAGTGTAAGGAGCCTCTGGGACAACTTCAAGAGTACCAACATCAGAATTATAGGGGTGTCAGAAGAAGAGAGCAAGATGTTGAAAACCTATTTGAAGAAATAATGACAGAAAACTTTCTTTCACCCTACCTGGTGAAAGAAATGGACTTACAAGTCCAGGAAGCATAGAGAACTCCAAACAAAAGGAATCCTAGGAGGACCACACCAAGACACATCATATTTAAAATGCCAGGGCAAAAGACAAAGAGAATCTTAAAAGCAGCAAGAGAAAAGTAGTCAGTTACCTACAAGGAGGCACCAATATGACTGTCAGTTGATTTCTCAACAGAAACTTTGCAGGCCAGAAGGGAGTGGCAAGAAATATTCAAAGTGATGAATAGCAAGAACCTACAACCAAGATTACTTTACCCAGCAAAGCTATCATTCAGAATTGAAAGTCAAATAAAGAGCCTCACAGATAAGAAAAAGCTAAAAGAGTTCATCACCACCAAAGCAGTATTATATGAAATGCTGAAAGGTATCCTTTGAGAAGAGGAAGAAGAAAAAAAAGTAAAGATAAAAATTATGAACAACAAATACATATCTATCAACAAGCGAACCTAAAAATCAAGTGAATAAAAAATCTGATGAACAGAATAAACTGGTGAGTAGAATAGAATCAGGGGCATAGAAAGGGAATGGACTGACAATTCACAGGGGGAAAGAGGTATTGGAGGTGCTGGAAGAGACTGGACAAAAATCGTACACCTATGGAGGGGGGGGGTAAGGGCAGAAGGTGGGGTGGGAACTGGGAGAAGGGGAGCTATGGGGGAAAAAAAGAGGAACAACTGTAATAATATGAACAATAAAGATTAAAAAATAAATAAAAATTCATGATAAAATTATGTAATAGCGACCTCTACTGGTTTTATTAGTAATTATGGTATCCTGAAAGGTGATTGTAAAAACTGGAGAGGATGACAGTATTTTTTGTTTGAACTGAATTACATTAGTTTAGTAAAGTATGGAGATTCAGCTTTTACATTAACATGAGTTCTTTTCTTTCATTTTCAATGAAAATTCTAACTGATTAAGTGCTGGAAATTAAAATGAAGTATTTTGTTAAAAGGTAATAACCTGAAGAGGATTCACACTCTAATGATGAGCTACAGTGTATTAAAATTTCTGTTACTAATATAAACCTTTGATTTCTATGATTTGTAAGTAGGTTTGGAAGGCATAAATACCTTTGCATGATAGATGTTGAAAATAATTCTTAGAGATTTCAAGTGTAAAATGAGCTTATAATTGGTATTGAAAGTATTGGTGATGAATGAGAATTAGATTTTAGATATTTACTTCTTGAGATTAGGTCTTGTTCCTTAAATTTTTGTATAAATAATGTTTAAAATGGCTTCTACTCATTCTTGTTATTAGCTTTGTCATAGTGAAATTAAAATTCAGAATTTGATTTTTGTCCATAATACAAGAAATTAAACATTCCTTATTGTCTAATTAAGAAACTAATATGTCAGCAGCTATAGTTTAAGTATGTTTGTAATATAAGAAGTATACCACATGTGAAAGTACTTTTGGTATTCTTGGATTTTAAAAGTAAATTATAAGTGAAGAGCACTGTTTCATATATTTGGTTGCTTAGTTGTTATTTTCCTATTTTCCAAGGAACGTGTTCAGAAAAGTTTTCCTCATCCAATTGACAAGTGGGCAATAGCTGATGCCCAGTCAGCTATTGAAAAGAGGAAACGAAGAAACCCTTTATCTCTCCCAGTAGAAAAAATTCATCCTTTATTAAAGGTAAAGCTGAAATATTGCTTTTTTTTTCCTTTTAAAAGCAAAATAAAACCCCTACTTTTGAAACACTAAGAATAGTATATTTTAGGGATAATAGAGTCAACTGAAAAGTAAAAAAGTAATTCTTTTTCATTTAAATTTCTCCAGGAATTCATGTCACGGGGAGGGATGATGTGATAATAGGAATGTATAAGTTGGGCAACATGATTTAAAGTAATTTCAACAGTAATAGTCAAGCAAATGGAAAGAACTAAGAAAGTTATAACTGTGGATTTTGTTCATCTCAGAAATCAATAGAACCTCAAAGAGAATTTATAACCCTTCTTTCTTGTTGGTTTGACCTGAATGTCCCTATAAGTCCTTCATATCGTTGGATGGTAGGGACCTCTGTGAGACTGCCATTGGGCTGTGTGTACTCTTTGAACAAACATTCCCTAAAGATCACCTAGTCAATCCACTCCTACTTATTTAAATCACTCCATCAGCTGAGTCTCACCAGAGCTGATAGAGGAACTACAGCAAATTCTAATAATGCTATTTCTATTTTAATACAATCGACAAACTATTGATTAACTCTTACATAAAATATAGGTATTATAAGAATTAAAACCTTAATAACACTTTGATATTAATAGTTTTGTGCATACTATAATACAAACAAAATGTTAATGCTTGTATGCATGATCTAAGTTTTATTACTGAGCTAAGTTATTATCTTTATCCCCAGTTTGTAGATGAGGTAGAGGCAGAAAGTGATTAAGTACCGGTAACTTATATTCCAATTTCACAGGGCTATAAGTAACAGAGTTAGGAAATCCAGGTATATTTGATCTGTCCAGGATTTAAGGCTAAACACTTAGGTGATGTTTAAGAGTGTCAAAGGGTTATATTTCATACTCACATTGTTTGAATAGAATTATCTGCCTATATCTTACTAAGTGGTCTGAGGAAATAAGTGCAAGCTATATAAAATTACTAAACTAGTAGTAATTGCTTACTTTACAATTATCTTTTCATGATTTTTATCATGTATATGTTAATTACATTCTAAGAATTAACAAGTTGAGATATATGTATGCTGTATTAATAATCTTAAATTTTGAGTTTCATGGTCTAATAATGGATCTTTCAACTTATTAATATATCCTTGCCACTATAAATATTTAATCGTGTTTACGTATCCTGTCCCAACTCATAAGTAAACTTATTTCAAAGTTGGCTTTCCCCCCCTTAATTGAATTGTTTAGAAATATAATTTGTTTTCCTATAGGAACTGGTAAACTCCACAAAGCCCATACTCTCTTTGAAGTCTAATAATAGGACTATTTAACATACTGTTAATAACCACTATTGCTCAGTAGGACTTAGCATGAACTGTTTTCTATGTAAACAGTTCAGATACCAGGGTTTTGGAAAGCCCAGGTTCCTTGGAAAGGATAGAGGTATAAGGCTAATAGATATTCATTCACTTATACCAATAATATATTAAGTCTTGTTATATATAGAGGAAAAAAACCTCTTTTGTCATAGTTAATTCTAGGTATTCTGAATTAGGTTACACCAAGCATATCCCATTTACCCAAATTTGGGCTTCCCTTCTTAGATTATGGATTATCTATTTAGTAATCTGTACTTCTTTTTTTTAATTAATATATTTTATTGATTATTTACAGAGAGGAAGGGAGATGAATAGAGAGTTAGAAACATCGATGAGAGAGAAACATCAATGAGCTGCCTCCTGCACACTCCCCACCGGGGTTGTGTCCACAACCAAGGTACATGCCCTTGACCAGAATCGAATCTGGGACCCTTGAGTCCATAGGCCGACGCTCTATTCGCTGAGCCAAACCTGTCAGGGCAGTCTGTACTTCTTAAGCATTTTACATGATGATAGGTTATTTGGTCTTATCTTTTCTTAGCTCACATTTTCCAGTAGCAATTAATTATATTATTCAGAAATGAGCCACTTAAAGTTAAATGTTGATAATCACAGGCCGTAGTAAAAGGTAAGCTAAGTTGTATGCATGTTTTAAATCAGTATCAAAGTTATAGTATATGATTTTTAAACATGCTTTTCTTTTAATTTTTCAGGAGGTCCTAGGTTATAAAATTGACCACCAGGTTTCTGTTTACATAGTAGCAGTATTAGAATACATTTCTGCAGACATTTTAAAGCTGGTGGGGAATTATGTACGAAATATACAGCATTATGAAATTACAAAACAAGATATAAAAGTAGCAATGTGTGCTGATAAGGTAGGATACTGATCTTTTCAGTTTTGTTCTTAAATATATGACTTACTGAATGCTATTCAGACAGAATAAAATTGTATATCTTGTGTTAAGGTGTATTTACAGTAATCTAATGGCAAATACTGAATATATCACTTTAGGAAAATAGAATATTACATATAGTATTAAAATGTGTTTAAACATGTCATACAGTTTTTCTTTTATGTGTTGCTTCAAGTAGCGTTAATAATCTCTTATTAGTGATATCTTAAAATTTTATTTGGATTAAAAGATTTTTAAAAATGTGAAAATACTAAACTCTTGAGAATTTTATTTTAATACCTAGCTTTCTTTAGATACTACTTGTGTGATTTTACTCTAATAAGAGCAAACTTTTAAATTGAAGCATATATGTGATACATCTCATTTGGTCCTTATGATACTGTTATACAATAGATGCTCTCATTTTATTGTATAAAAGGGAAACTGAAAATCATAAAGAATTTGGTCTAGAATATTCCAAGAAGTTTCAAAGCCTGAACTTGAACTCCAGATCTGACTCTAAAGTTCTTAGTCATTGCATTATACTACCTCAGAATTTTCATTTTATAAAAATGACTTGGTGGAAAAGAAAATATTTTCTGATGAAGCATTTCATTCCATTTTTTCTCTATATATTGGTATTGACTTGGAATATTATTTCTGATCACTAAATCCATTTACTTATGTTTTAGTTTTATTTGTTCTTTTAGAATATGAATGTATAGAGTAAAAATCACCTGATCTGATGAAGGATTTCAAAGGTTTTTTATTTTTAAATGAATATTTGATTTTAAAGTATTTACTTTTTAATTAACATCAAATATTTGATACTTTTAAATGAATCATATAAATATTTTTTAGTATATACTATGTGCTCACATGGGGAGGAGATGCAAGAGAAGTATAAAACAAGGTTTCAGAGTTGATACTTATATTTGTGAAACAAGCTGAAAGTCATCCAAGAGAAGATGTTATTTTATAGAGAATTTTTGAAATATATTTTATTGATTTTTCACAGAGAGGAATGGAGCGGGATAGAGAGTTAGAAACATTGATGAGAGAGAAACATCAATTAGCTGCCTCCTGCAAACTCCCCACTGAGGATGTGCCCGCAACCAAGGTACATGCCCTAGACCAGAATCGAACCTGGGACCCTTGAGTCCGCAGGCCGACGCTCTATCCCCTGAGCCAAACCGGTTAGTGCGAGAAGATGTTATTTTGTGTTATGAGGATAATGATGTAGAAGTTCACGGAAGGGGAAAGATGAGATCCAGCAAGAGTTATAACGGTAGACTTCTTAGAAAAAAACAGGACTTATTTTGATCAATATCCAGCAAATGTAGGCAAAGAAGGCTGTAAGAATTATTTGAATAGGAGGTGGTGAGCCCTAGTCATTTTGACTCAGTAGATAGAATGTCAGCCTGCGGACCGAAGCATCATGGGTTCAATTCTGGTTGAGGGTATATGCCCGGGTTGCGGCCTCAATCCCCAGGAAGGGGCATGCAGGAGGCAGCCGATCAGTGGTTCTCTCTCATCATTGATGTTTCTGTCTCTTTTCCCCTCTTCCTTCCTCTCTAAAATCAATAAAGATATATATTTTTAAAATGAGGTGGTGAGGCCCTGAAATGAAGTGGTGATGGCAAATGTATGAAACAAAACTAAGTCAGAGAGAAATCCAAGATAGGATTTGAGAACAAATTAAAAATAATAGGTTAACAAGAGAAACAGACAGACAGAAACTAGTATTGATGGAGAACTTGGGGGAGTCAGTTTGTGATATCAGATGTTAAATTCTGTTTTAGAGAAACTGAGTTGGGGTGGTGGCAATATAGCCAAGAAAAGATAATTGTGTTTGCTTTTTTTCATTTAAGAACTGTCTTTAAGGAATTATTTAGACTGCTTAACTTCAAATTTGACTATAGATTCATGTTTTATTATGCTTTTTTAAAATCTCTTTGACTATGTAGGTGTTGATGGATATGTTTCATCAAGATGTGGAAGATATAAATATATTATCTTTAACTGATGAAGAGCCTTCCACCTCAGGAGAGCAGACTTACTATGATTTGGTAAAGGCATTTATGGCAGAAATTCGGCAATACATAAGGGAACTGAACTTAATTATTAAAGTTTTTAGAGAGCCCTTTGTCTCCAATTCAAAATTGTTTTCAGCTAATGTAAGTATCATTATGTATAGCATTGCATATGTTGTTAATTTTACATGACCAATGAAATTTTAATTTTTATAATTCATGATTGCTAACTTGTCAAACATTTTTAAGTTGTGGGATTTAATTCATAATGACTATGATCACAAAATTGCTACAACCATGTCAATACATTTAACATTATAAATTGAAAACTAGACTGATTATATAAGTTAAAATGAATTCACAGAATCTTTAATGTACTTCAAAGAAAAAAACCTCTTATTTAAGCAGATATTTTGTTTGTTTAATTTAATTCATTTGAGTCATTCAACCAGCAGTTTATCAGTGCTGCATATATTAACCCTACCAGACCTGAGGCTCTGAACCTAACTGTCCCTTAAACCACACAGAGTCAGTTCAGACACAGGGGGGCAGACATTTGCAATGGCTAACCATGAGGTTTTACCACGATTGGTTCGTTATTTTTAGTTTGTGATGCATTTTTTTCACGTTCTAGGCAAAGTACCTAGGCAAAGAGGTATAGCGGCAGATTCGGAAGTTACCGAAAAATGGGTACAGCACTCTGGTAGGATTAAGTGCCATACTTAGCAATGAGGATTCAAAGATGAATAAGGAAAAAATTGTTCCCTCAAGTTTACTCTAGTCAAGACAGAGAATATAAACTTAAAATTAAAGTGCAATACAATGTGGTAATTATCTATCTATATATATAAAAGGCTAATATGCTAAGTGTCCCTTTCTCCATCTGACTGGTCACTATGATATTCACTGACCAACAGGAGGCAGACGCTCAACACAGGAGCTGCCGAGCTGCACTGACTTGGCAGCGGCGGTTCTCAGGCGATGCACCCTGGAGCCAGAGGGGAGGGAATCTGATTCCTCACAGGCCGTACAATCCACCTTCAGCTGTGGCTTAAGTTGTTGCTGGGGCACTGTCACCCCGATTCTGGGTTACTCTGCACACTTGCGTTTGCGTTTCACACCCTTACGACAGCGACTTTGCAGAGTGCCCTCTCACACTCTGGGACCCTTCGAGGGATGTCAGAGAGCCAGTTTTAGCCAATCCCTGCAGGCCAGACTAAGGGACTCCACCTGCCGGAGGGACACCCACTCACTCCACAGATGCCTTTCGAGCCACAGTACCACCCCAGGTCTGGCCAGCTGGAGAGGGACCATGGGAAATTGGCTCTAGGATATGTCTAACCCATCTTGCCCAGTCCCACCCTGCACAGATTTGTGCACTGTGCCACTAATAGAAGTATAACAACAGTATTTTGGAGAAGAGCACAAAGGAGGGAGCCAATAACATTAAAAATTAGAGAAGAGGTTATTGATCTTACAGTAATAATCAAACCAATCTCCTAGAGTCAGTCCTAGGAATGACAGTTGAGATTGTCTACAGTTTCATTCTGGTAATTCCTAGAACTATAGCCACATTGCTATTGATGACTGACGAAGAACCAGTGCTCACTACAGAGGCTGAGATTGGGGCTCAAATTATGGCAATGAGTAAACATTAAAAAACAAAGGAGAACATTATGAATTGTACAAATCTATAAATATATAGTAAAAACCATTGAATTGTCTAAATGTATGGTATGTAAATTATCTAATCTAATAAAAGCGAAATAGTAAAATTAACCGTTTCTTCGGGACGGGGTAAGCCACGCCCACCAGCCAATCAGAATGGCTGCATGCAAATTGACCCAGCCAAGATGGCGGCTGGCAGTCACGGAGACAGCAGCGGCTCAGGCGGCCTGGCACGGCCAGGTGCAGCGCAGGCCGTTGGAGGCGGCTGGGGAGGCAGCGTGGAAGACAGGACCAGGGGGCCACGAGACACCAGGACCAGGGGGCACGGTGAGCAGAGGCATCTGGGACCCCCTAGCCACCACCCCGGCCAGGCCTAGGCTGAGGCAGTGGCTGAGGAAGACGGGATGAGGGGCCGCAGAGAGCAGAGGCATCGGGGATCCCCAGCCAGCACCTAGGCCAGGCCTCATGGAAGACAGGGCGAGGGGGCGTGGCAAGCCGAAGTATCAGGGACGCCCCAGCCACTGCCCGGGCTGGGCCTAGGCTGGGACAGTGGCTGCGGAAGACTGGATGAGGGGGCACGGAGAGCAGAGGCATCGGGGATCCCTAGCCACTGCCCCAGTCAGTCCTCAGCTGAGGCAGTGGCTGCAGGAGACGGGATGAGAGGGTGCGAGAGCAGAGGCATCTGGGATCCCCAGTCAGCACCTCGTGGAAAACAGGACAAGGGGGCGTGGCAAGCCAGAAGTATCAGGGACCCCCCAGCTGGGGCAGTGGCTGTGGAAGACAGGATGAGGGGGCGTGGTGAGCCGGAAGTATCAGTGACCCTCCAGCCACAGCCCCGGGCCGGACCTAGGCTGTGGCAGTGACTGAGGAAGATGGGAGGAGGGGATGCGGTGAGCAGAGGCATGGGGACCCCCAGCCAGCGCCTAGGCTGGGCCTTGGCTGGGGCGGTGGTTGTGGAAAACAGGATGAGGGGGCGCAGTGGTGGCCGGGCCTAGGCTGGGGCAGTGGCTGCAGACCACGGAACCAGGGGGCGTGGGGATGCAGAGGCATCAGGGACCCCCCAGCCACTGCCTCGGCCTGGCCTTAGCCTGGGCAGCAGCTGCAGAGAACGGGACCAGGGGTCCAGAGAGCCAGAGGTATCGGGGAGCCCCCAGGCACTACCCTGGCAAGCCTCAGCTGGGGCAGTGTCTGGGGAAGACAGAACGAGGGGGCTGGCAAGCCAGAGGCATCAGGGACCGCCCAGCCACCGCCCAGGCCAGGCCTTGGCTGGGGCAGTGGATGTGGAAGACGGGACGAGGGGGCACGGTGAGCAGAGGCATCGGGGAGCCCCCAGCCACCGGGACCAGTGGGCACGGCAAGTCAGAGGCTTGGGGACCCCCAGCCACTGCTCGGGCCAGGCCTCGGCTGAGGCAATGCCTGCAGATGATGGGACCAGGGGGCATGGTGAGCCAGAACCATTGGGGAGCCTCCAACTGCCCTCGGCCAGGGTGGTGGCTAAGGAGGAGGGGACGGGGGCGCGAGCCAGCCATCGGGGACCCCACAGGGAGCACCCAGCAGGGCCTGCTTGCCCATCCCTGTGGTGTGGAGCAGACAGGCCTGGCAGAGAGCAGAGAACCAAGCCATGAGTAGTACATCTCCTGAGGGCCCCCAAATTGGATAGGGTGCAGGTCCAGCTGAGGGACCTCCCAGTCTGCCTTCCCCCTCCCCCACCTACCCGTGCACGAATTTCGTGCACCGGGCCCCTAGTATTTTAATAAAGTTGTTTAAAAAATTAAGATTTCTTAGTATACAAAAGTCAAAAATTGCAAAATTAAAAATGAATTTTGGACTTAGTTAAAATTAAAAACTTTTGCTCTTCCAAATACATTGTCTGAAAAATAAAAAGGTAAGCTACAGATTGGTAAAACCTAGTTGAAATACATATATCTAACAAAGGGCTTGTATCCAGAATATAAAAAAACTTTTACAATTCAGTAATTTAAAAAACAGCTGATATTTTTAAGTGGGCAAAAATATTGAACACTTTATAAAAGAAGATAGACTAATGACCGAAAAGAATATCAAAAAATGCTCATCCTCAATAGTCATCAAGGAATTGCAAATTAAGACCAAAATGAGATACTATACACTCATTAGAAAGGCTAAAATTAAAAAGACTGCCAATACCAAATGTTGAAAGGAATGTGGAGCAACTGCTTATGAGAATATAAAATTCCCACATTGTTTGTGAGAATTTAATCCATTGTAAATACTTAGGAAAAGAGTTTGGCACTTCTGTATCACATTAGATATAAACTAGCCATACCTCCTAGAAATTCCATTCCTTGGTTTTACTCAGATGAAATTAAAACATCCATACAAACTTGTTCATGAATGTTCATAGCAGCTTATTTGTAATAGTCTCAATCTGGAAACAATTCAAATATCCATTAACAAGTGAATGGGTATACAAATACAAAAGATTCCTTATAATTTTACTAGGGGCTTGGTGCATGAAATTCGTGCACTGCAGGGGGGGGGACTTTCCTCAGCCCAGCCTGCCCCCTCTCATATATTGGGAGCCCTCAGGGGAAGTCCTACTGATGGTTTAGGCCCGCTTCCTGCTCCCCATGAGGAGCAGGCCTAAGCCACAGTCTGGCCTCCCTTTGTGGGAGGCGACCAGGCTAATCAGGGAAAGCCACCAGCCCCATCACCCCGCTGCTACAGCAACTGCTAGTCACTGCAGCCACCAAGGTGTTGTCATTAACACAGACTCCATTCCCTTCACCATGAAAAAATGACAACTTTCTTCAGGCATTTTCAAGATGTGTCTTTCATAGGTTATGACATTTCTTTCTTTTTTTTTTTATCCTCACCTGAGAATATGTTTCCATTGATTTTTAGAGAATGTGGAAGAGAAGGGAAAGACAGAGAAACATCAAAGTGAGAGGAACATTTTGATTGATTGCCTCCTGCATGAGCCCTGACCTGGGCCCTAGCCAGGGAGGAGCCTGCAACCTAGGTATATGCCCTTGGTCACAATTGAACCCAGACCCTGCAGTCAGCAGGCTGAGGCATTATTCATTGAGCCAGTTAGGGAAGGATATGACATTTCTTAGCCCTCCAGCAGTGGACCTTCATTTTTTTCTCAAGGAGTGTGGTGGAAAAACCCTAGATTGCCTTTTTGGATTCTTATTACCCGAGTTACTAAGAATATTACCAGTGGCATACAGGGATCTTAGCAAATGAGCGGTAAGAAAAGGTGTTTCCTCTGTAGTTCACTCCGATCACCAGCTCCACTTCTGCCCCTCCAATCTCAGCTCCACCCCTACCCAGGCCTGTAGCCTCTGGCCTAGGATGCAGGCCTGGACAGAAGACCCCCCCAACCCCTGCCATGCCAGCTCTGCCCCTTCACAGGCAGGGGTCTCTGCCTGAGGCTGCAGCCCTGGGCAGAAGACCCCCCAACCCCCTGCCCCAGGATGGCAGGCTCCATCCCTTCACAGGTTCCTGCGATTGATTGCTATGCCCCTTGGCCCTCCCTGCCTCCCCCGCCACCTGCCTGGCTGACAGGACTGGCTATTTCAGTTGGGACTAAGGCAGATTGGGCACCACCATCTTAGTTTAGTTAATTTGCATATTTTCTCCTGATTGGTTGGTGGGCTTGGCTTGTGGGTGTGGCTCGTGGGTGTCTCGGAGTGATGGTTAATTTCCATATTACTCTTTTATTAGATTAGATTTGTTCAATATTCTTGGAAGACCGTTGTAGTCTGTAGTGACAGAAAGCAAATCACTGGTTTTGTGGGGAAGTAGTGGTGCTTAAAGCGGGTGGGGCACAAGGAAACTTCTTATGGTAATGAAAGTGTTTTGTATCTTGATTATGGCTATAGATCAAGTGAAGAACAAAATCTCATCAGAAAGCAAATTTAAATAAGTATATCTTGCCAGATATGTATCATGCCTCAAAGTTGATTTGACAAAAAAGTATAGTCACTGATAAAGTTAATCAAATACAAAAACAGTAATTGGATAAATGCAAATTAGTACTTGTTTTTTATATAGATTCTTTGTCATTACTAGTAGAACAAGAGCCTATGGGCATGCCTCAAGAAAGCCCAAGTTAGAGAAGAGCTGAGGCAGATAGGAAGCTGGAATAAAGCACTTCTGCTGTGTACCAAAGTATGGTGGTTGTCTTGAGGAAAAAGCACTGTATATACCATGTTAAATTTTGTGATTTTAAAATGATTTATTGGCTCAAAGCTTGTTTTTGACTATACAACCTAACTGTATTTTTCTTCCCAACAGGATGTAGAAAATATATTTAGTCGTATAGTAGATATACATGAACTTAGTGTAAAGTTACTGGGCCATATAGAAGATACTGTAGAAATGACAGATGAAGGCAGTCCCCACCCACTAGTAGGAAGCTGTTTTGAAGACTTAGCAGAGGTAAGTACTTTAATTATACATCAAAACAAAATGCATAGAAGTCCTGCTTTGCATTGAAATTGGAATCTTAATTATTGTTTCCAGCTAGGGTCATAGATATTAACTGCTGTATACTCTGCTTTATTGCCCCTTCAGAGGGGCATTGTTAACATTTGTTTCTCTTATGGAACCCAGAAAAAGTAGTCTCTTGTTCATTAAAAAAACGCAGATTCCATAGGGAGGCATTTGCAGCTGACACTCAGTTGTCTATCTTAATATAGCAAGGATAAGAAAAGTTGATGAAGGCCCTTATCAGTGAAGAGGCCATAGAATTTGGTCTCTATTTTGTGTTCCATCTAAACTCTACTACTTTTATTAGTTTTATGTAACCATGGGCAATTTATTTCACATTGCTAAACCTCTGTATCTATATCTGTAAAACAAACATAATAATAGAACTCTGGATTTTTGTGACAAATAAAATAACCTACCTAAAATATTTAGCTAACCATCTCCACACAGTAAGTTATTCAATATATGACAATCACACATTATTATTTAGAGTAGGAGTGGTGAAATGATTCAGATATCATGGGTTTAGAAAAATGATTACTCTTTCCTTGGATATTTCAAATGCTGAAATATATGTTAGTCCTAATAAGTTAGCATTGATATTCATTCTGAGATTTCTAGCTCTTGCTTTGTTCTCACTTTAAAATCTATTATACCTTGTATTGTAACACGGGGTTATAAAACAAAAAATTCAAAATTTTTAGGCAAAAACAAGATTAGAGATGGAATAGACATTCAAGGTAGTGAGCTCTGATAGCTGGGTGTTGAGCTCTTAAGAATAATAAGGACTAAATGTGTTCCATGGAAGTGGGCAGGCTTCTTGCTTCGAGGTCTTGATTGTAATAGGATACTTAGGAAATCTGCCAACCTGATGCTTATAAGGATTTATAGAAAGTTGTGCACCTGAGGTGAGGAGACAAAAACACTACTTTATAACAAATGTATTTTAAATCCTAACAAAGTATCCCACAATATTAAGCCAATATGATTACTGAGACTGAAAAGTCATTTTAAGAGCAGATTCTCGTCTAAATGAGTGATCACATAGGAATGGGAGAGGAAAAAAGGAAACCAAAAATTTCAAGCCTCCCCCCTAAGAAGTCTATAATACAAAATTCTAAACTACAAGACAAAGTCAAATGCTTGGAATGATATCTAACAAAATCAACAATTACAAAATTCATTCCAGATTAATTTAATTTTGTACAATAGATTACAAAGAATTTAAAGGAAGTTTAGAATGCTCAACTAGATAAATAAAAGCATATGATCTATTTATAAAAAAGACATTGTGAAACAAAACAAGCAGAAAGGAAAAAGAACAAGTAGTTATGAAAAGATATTGGGAATTAAATATATAAGCAGTGCAATAAAAACTCATTATATAGTATAACATTTACCAGACCTAGTTGAAGGATGGAATTAGTGAATTAAAAGATGAATTGAGGAATCTACACTAATAAGAGAAACATGCAAATTGGTGTCACTCTCTTACACCCCCAAGCCACGCCCATCAGCCAATTAGAGTGAGTGTATGCAAATTAACCCAACCAAGATGGTGACCAGCAGCCAAGGAGCTGGAGAAGCAGGAGGCTTGGTTGCCCCAGCGATGGAGGAAGCCAAGCTTCCCACCTGCCCTGGCCGGCTGTGGCCTCTGCTCAAGGCAACAAAGTTTCAATTATAGAAGATAAATAAATCCCAGATACCTGCTTCCAGCCAGTCTTGCTGGGAGCTTGGGTAGTTGGGGGCCATGCCCATCCTGCAAACAGCCATCAGCCTCTCACCCAGGATGGCTGCACCCTCGGGGTGAGGGATCCTGCTGGGTGGCTTGGCCAGCCTGCAAACAGTCATCTGCCAGGCTGGCCAGGTACCCCAGGGGAGACCCCCACCCTGAAGGGGCTGTGGCCAGCCTGCAAACAGCCATCAGCCCCTCACTAGGCTGGCCACACCCTCATGGGGTGAAGTTTCCTGCTGGGGGGACTTTGCCAGCCTGCAAACAGCCATCAGCCACTCCACCAGACTGGCCAGGCACCCCAGCAGGACCCCCCACCCTGAAGGGGCTGTGGCCAATCTGAAAACGGCCCTCATCCCTTCACCCAGGCTGGCCAGGCACCCCAGCAAGAACCCCACCCTATCTACATTTTCCAATGAGGAAGCTGGCTTAGAGAGAAGAAGTAATTTGTCAAAGGTCACACAGCTAAAAAGTAGTGCAATAAAAATTGGACCGCTATGATTCTAAAGACATGCTTGTATGCCACTACACTGTATAGCCTTTTCTTTATGTATATAGTTCTTATAAAAATTCTGTAAATAAAGTGTATTGAAAGGGCGGGGAACATTATTTGCTGTATATGATGTCTAGAGTTCAAAATATCCAAGATAGATGCATCTGATCACATTTTTTCCTCTCTCCCATCCACTTAATTCATACCTGACTCTATTCTGTTGTTATTGTTGAAACTCTCCATTCCAGTAAAATCTACAATGAGCTGGGCTGCAATTTCCAGTGTTATATTATTATAGAAATTGTTAGTTGGAAAACAATTGAAAGTATTGAAATTGGGAAGTGAACTAAGAGCCAGCTCAAGAATTCAGATGACTTGGAATTTTGTATACCATATTGCATTTTGCAAAGAACAGAACTGAGGTCTTCTGATTCCTGATTTTGTGTTGTTGTTATTCAGTCTTTCCTTAAAAAAAGAATCTGCTAACATTAAGGCTAATTAATACATAAACTTTTTTTTTTTTGTCATTTCCTTTTGCTGCACACCTCCACTAGATGTCCCCTTCCTCTTTCTAGAATTACCCTTCATGAAAGGGAGCTCTTGCTAGAATCTAGAGCACTTCTTTTGTAATTTTGTGTTTTTTTTTACCTAGAATATGGCATAGGATGGGAAAGAATAGAGATCCTACCTCCTGCTAAAATTTAGATACCTACTCTCTTTTCCTCAGGAATCATCAAAACCAGTATATTCTAATCTTTTAGACATAATTATTACAGTTGTTTAGTTTATTGATGATTGATAATGGTAAATTTTTGGTTAATTTGAATTAAATTGTTTAATTATCTTGTATAAACTGTAACAATGAATTTTAGATGATTATAAATTATAACTGTTATCTCTGACTTACAGAATATGAAAGTAAAAGTCTGCCACTAAGAAATGACCATGAGAAAATAAATGTCTGGCATCAATATCTAAATGTTTATCTGGTTGTAGATATCTATATTCTTTGATGTTTAAGCTAAGGTTGTGTTTTAGAACCCAAAGTCTCCCAATTCTTATGACTATGTTTGTTGATAGTACTCTACTAGAATCCATTGATGAGGTGTCATAACGTATAAGGATCTCATTATTTATCAGAATAAATTGATTTACTGTCTTACTTGAGAATATTAGATTTATTTTGTTAAAATTAAAATTAATAGCCATGTAATCTTGTTTAGAGGCTTTAAAGGAAAAATGTAATTGTGCTGGCATAGATGTGCCCATAATTTAATTTTTCTATTTATGGATTGTGGGTTTTTCATGTTTTGTTTTTTATGTTCTACTTTGGAGAAAGATAATTTATGTTTTACCTTTATTTTTTAAGGAACTGGCATTTGATCCATATGAATCCTATGCTCGAGATATTTTACGACCTGGTTTTCATGATCGTTTCCTTAGTCAGTTATCAAAGCCTGGAGCAGCACTTTATTTACAGGTATAGTTATTTTTAAATCAAGATATATGATATCTGAAAAGTAAACTTAAAAAAATTAAATCACTTTGTTTTCTAGTCAATAGGCGAAGGTTTTAAAGAAGCTGTTCAGTATGTTCTGCCCAGACTGCTTCTAGCCCCTGTTTACCACTGTCTACATTACTTTGAACTTTTAAAGGTAAGAAAAGTATTCAATTGTGATACAATTTTTTAGCAACTTGTGTATGAATTATTGTCTGAATACCATGGACATTAGTCTGTACCTGTTTTCTTTTTCTAGTTAAGCAAATACAAATGAATCTGCAAATAAGTGGCATATTTTCTTCAGTTTTAATAGTGAATTTTAAAGCAACGATCAGATATGTTTTATCATGTGTCCTTATGTTTTGTTTACATTGTTGGTTATTTGGAAACAACATTAGATTTATTTATGCATCCAAGTACCCAATTTGGGACCTCAACAGATTTAGACTTAGATAGTATGGGGATAAGGCCAAATGGGGAAGATTTATTACCTAATTTTCGTAGTTCAAGTTTGCAACTATCTCTTTAAAACTGTTTATCTTTACTTTAGAAACAGTGAACTATGTATAACCCCAGTAAAAATTCACCATGTTATCACAGTTCAAAAATACTCAATTTCAGAAGCACTGACTAAAAAGGAAAGGATTCTGCCTCCCCCTCAACTCTTTTTTTTCCTGTTATATACTGAAATTAACTAGGAAAACGGGGACCTTACTATATATAAATTATAACTCAGTAGTGTAGCTCGAAGATATTACCTTCTAAATATTTTATGTATCTAATGATGTCGCCTGTAGATTATGGATTGCCCCGGCCGGTGTTAATCAGTCGTTAGAGTGTTGGCCCATGCACCAAGTGCTCAAGTATGGGCATCATGGGAAAAGATTGCAGGTGAAAACTGAGAACTGTGAGGTGCCGAGAGTGGGAAACTTAGGATCAGGAACTGAGAAATATTAAACACAGGAGGTTTTTTCTCTCCCAAAGTAGTCTCCTTTTTTTAATGCTACGTAAAATAATTGGAAAAGGCAAATATGAATTGTGCTACCTCATTCACTTTACACGCTCACTAATGGCCTTCACACGGTGTGCCAGAAACTCTCCGTGAAGAGGTGTGCTCTGCAGTCCCTCTTGCAAATATCTTGTGTACATGTGTTAATGGCTTTGGTCTGCTGCTTTTCCAGTTTGGAAACTGGACAATATCAAACGTCTTCTACTCTAGACCATTTTTTCTTTACTTTCTTATGTTGTGCATGTATCTGGTTTAAGTGCTATATGCTCAAGACCAAGACCCATTGTTTACACTGTCCATGAGCTGATGTGTTAATACCAGCAGTAAGAAATTTAGAAAACGTAACTTCTCTCTGAGTCTCATAAAAATAACCCCAGTAGAGGTCTGTCTTGATTTTATTCCCTTGAACTAGCTTTCTAAATTTAGAAATTATCCTGAAATGATGAGCTCAAAGCTGTGAGCTAAATGGTATTGTATCTGACCACAGATGTTGAATATCTAAAGTTAATCATAGAATAGTGTAATTTAGGAGCTGTTATAAGTAAATAGCTGATTATTGTCCTATTCCAATTTTAAGTAAAATAAACTGCTGTGAGGGGAATTTGTAGTTTTGGTAATTTTCTCTCTCGTAAGAAAAAAATATTTTAAAAGGTATTTTATTTTCATAATGAGAAATCCTTACATTTTTAAGTATTGATTTCCTGCTTAAAGTTTCAGACTCCTTACTGCACTTCAGATTTTAACTTGTTTTTACATTTTTCTTGCATTTTGGCCATTTTTCTCTCATTTCCTCTTCTTCTAGAACTCCAGTTATATATTTTGGTTCTACTACTTTATGTTGTTCCACAAGTCTCTGAAACATCATTTTTCTTAAATCCCTTTTTTCATTTTCTTCAATTTGGTAATTTGTATTGATCTGTCAATAGAATCGTTAATTATTATACTTACTCTAGAATTTCCATTTGGATTTTGTTTGATAGTTTTCAGATATTCCTTATCTATCCACTTAATAAGGCCATGTTTTCCTTTAATTCTTTGAACATGATCATAAAAGCCACTTTGAGGTCTTTCCTAAATCCAACTAACATCTGGGCACATTTGGAGTCAATTTCTTTAAGTTGACTTTCCCCCCCTGAATATGTGTGCTAGTTAACAACTCTGGATTTTATTGTGTTGAAGATTGTTGGTTTTTTTTTTTTGTTTTGGGTTTGGGGTTTCATGCTGGGTGTGTGTGTGTGTGTGTTTATTGTTAAACTAAATTCAAATTTGTCTCTTCTGTGTTGTGCAGCTGCTAACACAACCTCTGTTCACTTTTACTTCCTCTTTTCTAATTTATATATCTTCTATTTTTACTTCTTGTCTTATTCCTGTGGCTAAGACTTCTAGTGCTATGCTGAATAAGAGTGGTGAAAGGAGATATACCTGTCTTGTTCTTGATCTTAAGGGAAACATTTTTAGTTTTTCCCCATTGGGTATGATGTTTGTTGGCTGTGGGTTTGTATGCATGGCCTTTATTACATTGAGGTATGTTCCCCTCTATTCATAGTTTGCTGAGAGTTTTTATCATAAATGGGTGCTGTAGTTTATTAAGTGCTTTTTCTATATCTATTGATATGATCAACTTGTTTTATCCTTCAGTTTGTTTATGTGCTGTGTCACATTTATTGATTTGTGGATATTGTACCAATCTTGCATCCCTGGAATAAATCCCACTTGATTATGGTATATGATCTTTTTTTAAAAATATATTTTATTTATTTTTTACAGAGAGGAAGGGAAAGGGATAGAGAGTCAGAAACATCTATGAGAGAGAAACATCGATCAGCTACCTCCTGCACACCCCCTGCTGGGGATGTGCCTGCAACCAAGGTACATGCCCTTGACCAGAATCAAACCTGGAACCCTTGAGTCCGCAGGCTGACGCTCTATCCACTGAGCCAAACCAGTCAGGGCGGTGTATGATCTTTTTAATGTATTGCCGGATCCTGTTTGTTAATAATTTGTTGAGGATTTTAGCATCTATGTTCATTGGGAATATTGGCCTATAATTTTCTTTCTTTTAATGTCTTTATCTAGTTTCGGAATTAGGGTAAAGCTGGCCTTGTAAAATGACCTTGGAAGTCTTCCCTCCTCTCTAATTTTTTTGGAATAGTTTGAAAAGAATAGGTGTTTGTTTTTCTTTGAATATTTGATAAACTTCATCTGTGAAGCCATCCAGTCCAGGACTTTAGTTTGTTGGGTGTTTTTTTTTAATTACTGCTTTAATTTCATTAGTTGTAATCTATCCAGATTCTCTGATTCTTTCTGATTTAGTTTTGGAAGATTGTATGTTTCTAGGAATTTAACCATTTCATCCAGATTGTCCAAATTGTTGTCATATGATTGTTTGTAATATTTTCTTACAATCCTTTGTATTTCTGTGGAGACCGTTGTTACTTATCTTTCATTTCTGATTTTATTTATTCGGGGTCCTCTCTCTTTTATTCTTGATGAGACTAGATAAAAGTTTGTTAATCCTGTTCATCTTTTCAAACAACCACCTCTTGGTTTCATTGATTTTTGTATTTTTTTTTTAGACTATTTCATTTATTTCTGCTCTGATCTTTATTATTTCCTTTTTTCTACTCACTGAGGGCTTTATTTATTGTCCTTTTTCTAGTTCCTTTAGGTGTAAAGTTAGAATGCTTATTTGAAATTTTTTCTAGTTTCTTGTGGTAGGCCTGTGATGCTGTGAATTTTCCTCATAGGACTGTTTTCCCTGTGGGACCCAGTGTGGCAGTCTTCGATCACCTGAGCTAGGTGCCCTAGGAATGTCCCTGTGTGGGTCCCTGTGTGGGCCCTGTTGTCATTGAGTTTTTATTTCTATTGACTTTTCATGCCTGGCTGGCTGACTGTGAGGATCGGCCTGTATCACAGTGTATGAGTTGCTGTGCAGGTGCTGACCATACAAAGCAGAATTTGTGTCAGTAGGGCCTGGTGCCTGCCAAGAACCCCCTTTGGATATGCTGTTTGTGAAGTTAATTGGATCCTGTTCTGATGTTGTCTGAAGCTGGCCGCTGGGTGTGTTCGTTTGGGGGCTTTTTGCGAATGACTGGTGCTGGCCAGTGTCAGATGCTGCCTGTAACTGGCCCTTGGCAGCCTGTTCAGAGCTACAAAGTGATTCACAATATGTGGCAGCCTTTGCTGGGTCTATGTGTGTTTGGAAAGGACCAAGCTATGCACCGAGGCCAGCTTTTATCAGCACCAGGGCTAGGGCAGGTCAGCAAAAGTTCCGAGGTACCCTGAGACCCACGTCCATCTGCTGGCTGCCTATTTGTCTCAGTCAGTGGCGGTACTTGCATGAGGCAGATTCTCAGTGAGAATCCAGGTAGGGGAGAATGAATGGTGTTCACCAGAATGATACGGGTTCAAACTCTGTACCAGTGTTGGGGGTGAGGCCATTCAGCAAATGTCCCAGGATATACCAAATTTAGCTACCACCTGCTGGTTGCCCACTGACCTTTGTGTTGGGGCAGGGTCTCAGGAGTTGTCAGAGAGAGGCCCACAGAATTTGTCAAGCCAAATTAGACCAAAATTAGGTCATACTCTGTACTGATCACATGTGCAAGGGAAAAATGGCCCCCATTCCAGAGCCACACAACTCAGTCTGTCCAAGATTCTTCTGGTAGGCCCAGTGCAGCAGGGTGGGGCTGCTGGGAGCCAGTTGAGTGGGGCTAGAGGATCTCCCATGTGTGGGAGGTACCAGTCAGATTCATAGGTAGCAGTAAGTGGGGGGAATGACCCCAGCACCAAAGCTGCACCACTCAGCCATTGACATCTCCTGAGTCTGTCCATACCTCTACACCCCAGCCCAGGTAACTGACTCCTCAGTAGGGCATGAGCTCTGCAGGGTGGGGCAACAGTAAATCCAAAGTGTGGGACTATTACATTCCCCCAGACTGATACCATATGGATGGGAGGAGTACCACCCAAGAAAGATGGCATCTGCCAGTGTTACAAAGGGACTAAGCACAGGGGTCCTAGCAGCTGTCTCCCCAGAGCCACAAACCCCAGTCTCTCCTCATGGGACTCCAGTCTGCTCCCACTCTCTCAGCCAGAGCCTAGGGTGAGTAGCTGCAAATGAGAGTTTGTGTGTTGGACCTTTATGAGGGCACCTGTGTCTCTATGACTACTACTTCTCCCTGGCAGACAGAATTCCCACTGGTTTTCATGGCCAGGAATTAGGTGGGTGCCTCTTCCTGGCTCTGATGCTCTGGGATGGAGGAACCTCTGCAGCTGAGAGATCTCTCTTCAATCTCTGCCCTTCCTACCATTCTCATTACGGTTTTTGTAAATCCTTGGTTATAAGCCTTCTCTTCAGTTAGTCTTCAGTTGGTTGTTCAAGTTAATTATTCTATATTTTAGTTGTAATTCCAATTTGGTTCTGGGAGGAGATGATTGCAGTATCCATCTACACCACCACAATCTTGGGTCCTCTCAGAGTGCTTTGATTTTTAATAACAAACCTATAAAGTAGGCAGGGCAGGCTTTTTATTAAAGTACCAAAAAAACTCATCTGACAGATGAAGCTAAGAAATCAATTCATTTGCCCCAAGGTCACACAGAAGTAGAGTTAAAATTTGATCCTTAATTTTGTGTCAAGTTTCTCTCCATTATATTGCATATTTTTCTGTACACTTACCCTTTTATCATCCCATTACCTACAACATTAATATTGAAATCAGAAACCTAAGGCTAAATTGCACACTGCAAAAAAAAAAAAAAAAAGCACACCTATGTGCCTACTGCTGTTCAAAGTCCTATGAAGTAAAAAAGGTGTATATCACTCATTTCTTTTCAGTAATATGCATCTGAGAAACTGCACATTACTGTCTGTCACAAGGTTGTGAATTCTTTTAACACTCCTATCTTTTTTTTAATGTGGAAAACTTGCATGTTGATATGGATAGTAACATATAAAGAAGAAAAAGACTCTAAATATATTTTCACATGTTTAAATTTTATTGTGGTAGGAAGAATCAATGTTAGCTTTATCCTTAAATGAAATGGGCTTGTGTATTTATTTAGTCCAAAGCTCTTCTAGTTTAGATTTGTTGTTTTCACTTTGCAGCAATTAGAAGAAAAGAGTGAAGATCAAGAAGACAAGGAATGTTTGAAACAAGCAATAACAGCTTTACTTAATGTGCAGAGTGGGATGGAAAAGATATGTTCTAAAAGTCTTGCAAAACGAAGACTTAGGTGAGTATTTTTGCTTTTTTATAATCCTTTTTTTCACCTTGAATATTATAGTATAAATTCAGAGATCCTAGTTCCCTTCTCAAGTAAACAATGAAAAAATAGTTTTAGTGACAAGCTTGGTCTTTCAGAGGAAGTGACATCAAAGCCAAGAGAATTTGTTATTGTTTGAAAAACCTTTCATATTGTGCATTTTCCTTGCATACTCCCAGACAAGACCTCCTGAGAGTCAACTGGTAAGCTAACGGAGACATAGAGCAAATGTATTGGATAGGTTTATATCAACATCATTGTTCTGTCAAAGTATCCCTTATTTTAGGGAGTATATAATTTGAGGCATTAATTCTGATACTATTGCTTCCAGTTTCCTAATGATAATATGTGCATGTTTTTTTTAACTTAGGGTCTTCTTAAGCATTTCTAAATAATTTATTAAACCTCTTAAGTTACTGTTTTTCACTATATTGGGCTACTTTTTAATATTTGTTATTCTAAATATCTATAGCCAAGGTAGAAATAATTATTCTGTAGCTGAATTTATAAGGCAGAATTTTGTCAATAGTCATTTTTCTTTTTAGAGCACTGAAAGAAATGTCTCGACTGTGTTGCTTCAATTTCCAAAACTGTGCAATTTTGTAACATTAACATCTTTCTAGAATTAGTGAAAACCTTCCCAACATAACTTTTTAAAATATACTTTTACATTGCCCTTTATTTCCATGAATTTGAGGTTCTCTGTCATCTGTGTACTAATAATGTTTTTTCCTTTATCCCAGTGAATCTGCATGTCGATTTTATAGTCAGCAAATGAAGGGGAAACAACTAGCAATCAAGAAAATGAATGAGATTCAGAAGAATATTGATGGTTGGGAGGGAAAAGACATTGGACAATGTTGCAATGAGTTTATAATGGAAGGAACTCTTACACGTGTAGGAGCCAAACATGAAAGACACATATTTCTCTTCGATGGCTTAATGATTTGCTGTAAATCAAATCATGGGCAGCCAAGACTTCCTGGTGCTAGCAATGCAGAATATCGTCTTAAAGAAAAGTTTTTTATGAGAAAGGTACAAATTAATGACAAAGATGACACCAGTGAGTACAAGCATGCTTTTGAAATAATTTTAAAGGATGAAAATAGTGTTATATTTTCTGCCAAGTCAGCTGAAGAGAAAAACAATTGGATGGCAGCATTGATATCTTTACAGTACCGGAGTACACTGGAAAGGATGCTTGATGTGACAATGCTACAGGAAGAGAAGGAGGAGCAGATGAGGCTCCCTAGTGCTGACGTTTATAGATTTGCAGAACCTGACTCTGAAGAGAATATAATATTTGAAGAAAACATGCAGCCCAAGGCTGGAATTCCAATTATCAAAGCAGGAACTGTTATTAAACTTATAGAGAGGCTCACATACCATATGTACGCAGGTAAGAAATAAGTTGCCTGTGACTTTTATTTTCCTGCTTCAGGCTGATTTTCTTTGCTGCACTGGTCATTGTGCCTAAAATAGAAAGCAAACTAACACAAGCCCTCCGCATTATCAGAGTTTGTTTTTAATTGAAAATACTACCATTTATATTTCTTTGAAATTTTATACTTTTTCCTATCATATTTACATACATTATTTTAACTTTACAACTACAGTTATAAATGAGAAACTAAATGTTACTTAGCTAAATTTACCCAGTTAGAAAGTGGCAGCAAAAAAACTAAAAGTAGTGATAAATCATCATCATTAGGGTCTTTCTTGGAACTTTTTTACATCTCTGCCCTTTTTTTCTTTCTAGTACTGAGATTATAAAACAGTTAAAATATTAATATACATCCATCACCAAAATTGTGCTAGCAGTACAAACATACACAACATTGCTTTTTCTTAATTTCCATTCAAAAAAATTAAATAAATTTAGTAATCCTGAAAATCATTTAAGTTTTCAGTTTCTTTATTTGTTTTGCTTTTTACAACTGCTGTTATTGAAGAAAACAGTTTCACCTTAGCAGGGCAATTTTTAAAGACAAACATGTCCAAAACACCTACGAAGATTGCTAGAGGCTGAATTAAATGTGTTTAAGGGGTAAGGAATACATAATAATGATTCGTTTTTAAGTAATTTTATTCTAATAAAGTTAAGTAACAAGTGACAATCTAATGTTCTTCACCTTCAACTTCCCTACATACTGGGAGGTTTGATAATTGTAAAGTACTGTAGAGTGTGGTATAGTAGAAAGAACATTGAATGTGGATTTATACCTTCACTCTGTATAGTTCCTTAAGGTCTCAGAACCTTGGTTTTTCATCTCAAAAATCAACATCACAACAGCTACCTTAAAATATTGTTGGAAAGAATAAGTGAAATACTTATATCAAAGCTCTTGTAAATATACATGCAAACGTATTTTCAGAGAATGTTTTTATTACCAAAACATATAAAATCAAATGTAAATATTATTCTTAAATAGTTGAAAGTGCAAGTTAACCTAAATATCTCCATACTTCTTTCTTAATTATATTCTGATTTCTAGAAGTGTGTTTCTGGGAAAAAAAAATTTTTTTTTTAAGTTTTAAAAGTCCTCTAAGTGGGTTCTCACTTCTCTCTAGAAACAGTTCTGGAACCAGTTAAATTAAGCTTTTAAATATGTCCATTTATCCACTGTAATAAAGGTGAATAGTATTTGATATTGTCAGGCAATTCTGTGTGTTAAATGTCTCATCAGAACTATTTGTCCTGGAAATCACCAAGGCCACTTGCAGAAATGTAGACTTAAGTTAGGATGTTTCTGTCAGTGACATTAGAGCACTTTATAATGTAAAATTGATCTGTTATTTCCACACGTCTCTGGGATGAGTAAGCAGTGTTTTGTTTTTATTTTTTATTTGTCCTCTAATTGGTAGTTCTTTTGCTAGCCTTTTTCATAGCAAAATGATAGTGTTTTCCATAAGCTAATTTAAAAAGTAGTTTGGCTTTTAAACTAAGCCCATGGCTGAATTATGATGAATATAGTGAAAGAAGACTAGTCTGGGATTCCAATTTTACTATTGATTTTTCACTTAGAAACTTCTATAATTAGTGTATTAATTTTACTGACGCTGAAATAAGTAAAGGTACAGGAAATTTAAATAAGCTGCCTAGGATATTATAAAAAAAAGAAATAGATTATTCTGTCATCTTTTTTATATATGAAACTGTTCTTAAGAGAAGGTATAATTATCAGTAATTAATATAACTTACATATTTAGTTGATTTTCATTAACTTCTCTTTAAGATCTAGAATACAACTACAAAAATGTTTTATTAAATTATCCAAAAGTTGTGGTTACAAAATACTTATTTCTTTGCTACTTTTTTTCTTTTGTTGTTTAAAGTATTACAAATAGAACATATGTCTCCTTTTTCCCCTATTGACCTCCCCCCCAGCCTCCCCCTCGCCCTTCTAAGTGTCTGTGTCCATTGGTTATTGCATACAAGTCATTTGGTTGAAATTTTTAAGGTTATAAAAGTTCAGTTTGATCTTCTTGACACATCATTCTGATTTTTAAGTATCTTAGAAGATTCACAGAATTTTTTAGCTTAAGCTTTCTAAATTGTTCATTTTATTTTAAAAACCTTTGAGTTCTTATACTGTTTAGAGTAAAATTAATTCTCCTAATCAATAGTAAAACTCCAAAGACGTTTTACTATCTTTTCCTGTAAAGAAATATAAATTGCAAATGCTAAAGAAGACTTATTGGTGTTTATTATCATATGTCAGTGGTATTTGAACTGGAAGACATTTGATTCCAAAATTTGTAATATAATTGCTTCTATAAAACTCAATTGTTAATGATTAAAACTTTTTTTAAGTTGCATGCTATATTTCACAGAACTTATAATTGTTAATGCTAAAAATTTTCTTTAAACTGCTGTATTTCACAGACCTAACTTATTGTTAACAAGTAATTGCAGCACTACAATCAATTTTTTTTTTCTTCTGGAGAACTGTGCTTTTATTTAATTATTTTGAAAGAGGACACTTTTTTTTCCACTTTATGGACCTTTTTTATTTTTTGAGGACACTTTAAAACAAACAAAATTTGAACAAGCATAGCTGCCAGTTTTTCTGTAAAGTTGGCAGTCTTCTCTTAATGTACACGCTAGCCAAGTCTGTGGACAGAGTACTTTTGGCATGGTATTATATTAGCTACTTTTGATAGTTGCTCTCATTTATATTAATTTTTAGCTTTTGAGTAGAATGATATTTTAAATGGCCATCTTTTTAATTAATATAAAATACTTAAATTTCTAGATTTATAGAACTTTGCAAAGTTAAGTATATTCAATTTTAAATTGACAAGATTGTCTTTTTTTTAAGTTCTTTAAAAATTCCTTTCCTAATATTTCTTAAAGAATAAAATGCCAGAGTTGGTTTTAAAAGTGTGTGGCTAAGTTTTTTTAACATTTTTCTTTTTCTCTTTTGAAGCTTAACTTACAATATTTTATCTTAACATCATTAATGTATTAGTGGTATAACTAGAATCCACAAGCAGCCTTTGTGAGTTTTGTGTACAGCACGTACAAATTAGTAGTATTCGTTTGTTTGGGCTCCCTGTAGGGTCTGTTACTGACTGCATTACTGCCAATAGAGTGTGCTTTTAATAGACCATCTATAAATTTGTAAAACATGAAAGCAGTAATTTTTTAAGCAGTTACTTCTCTTCCAGTGCACATGAACTCCGAGTCCTCAATTGCAATGATAACAGATCAAATTACCATTTGTTTTAAGAACTATTGGTCTGCTCTTTTCTTTTTTTTGAGGGGTGGGGTTGGTTAGTTGGTTGGTAGAATATACAGTGCAAGTTGTGGCTTACATGGAACAAAAGCTAAAATTTAACTTGCACATTTTAATTATATTGTATAGAATTAAAATAAGAGACATTGATTATAATACAATAAGAAACTAATAACTATCATGAACTACTTACGGGTAATTTTTTAGATTATAGGTTGGTCACACATTGTCATAAAAAGCAAAAGAGAAACTAGTTTAATATTCCTTAATTCAGACTTCACTTTGTCTCCAGTTAACTTGATCCCTCAAGTATTTCAGCAATAATTTGTGAAATAAAGCTATAGATTATTAGTGTTAAATGAGGTGACCAATTCCTCACTTATAGAAAAAACCCAAGGCCCGTGAAGCTTATGTGATTTGCAAGAAGTCATACAGCAGGTAATTACAGAATGAAGACTAGACATTAGTTTCTTGACCCTTAATAGAATATACTTTCTACCTTGTTACACTGATTCATACAAGGTGAATTCTTTTAATTATAATATTTTTATTATGTGTATTGAATAATAAAAATAAAGAAATGTACTTGCTTGCCCGGCCAGCATGGCTCAATGGTTGAGCATGAACCTATGAACCAGGAGGTCACGGTTCGATTCCCAGCCAGGGCACATGCCCAGGTTGCAGGCTTAATCCCCAGCGTGGGGCATGCAGGAGGCAGCCAATCAGTGATTCTCTCTCATCATTGATGTTTCTGTCTCTCCCTCTCCCTTCCTCTCTGAAATCAATAAAAAAAAAAAAAACTAAAAAAAATAAACTTGCTTGGTTTGAATTGCCAGTATACAAATGATTTATTAATTTCTGGAAAACAGGTCTACTATGAAGATATAGAGTAATTTTTTTTCTTATTGAAATAGGTAATAAGTTCTAACTATAAACTTATTTTAATGAAAATATTTTATATAGTTACATGCTGGTCGTCATAATTTTATTTTTTAACAAAACGCAATCATTAGTCTATCGGTGATGTTTGCTCTGTAAAGGAAAGCTTTCTGGGAGAAAAAATTAAATGTAGGTGAGTTAGAAAGTGCTTACTTGCTTAAAAGATTGCAACCGGATCTTATATGGAATCTAAGGTCCAGTCTCTCAGATCCAGTGTTTCTGGACATGTAATTAAGGTGACCAGACGTCCCACTTTTGGTGGGACAGTCCCGATTTTTAACAATTTGTCCCGTGTCCCGCGGCGTTTTTAAAAAGTCATGATTTTTGGAAAGAATGCACGACAAGCTAGGGAACAGTGGGTGAACGGGAAGGGAATATATGGTTTTTGGTGGCCAAGCGGTCAATGGTGTCCCGTTTTACCAATGTTAAAATCTGGTCACCTTACATGTAGTAATTCACTAACTATATCAGAACTTTGGAATTCACCTAAAGAGCTAGGGGGAAATTACCTAGTTAGAACATTCTAAATCCAGCAGGGATATAAAGAGATGTCTCCTTCCTTATCTATACAGTAAGAAGGCACAAAGCAACATGCATAAAGAAGAGGAGAGTAGGAATTTCACTTTGGTTATAGTTACAGGAAATAAAATACAAATTAATATTGAGACTTAACATGGGTAAAGAAATGTTTGGTGATGCTATGTCTGGTTTGTTATTCTGTTTTAGAGAAACGAGGTGACCTTGAGGTAGAGGTAATAATTCAGAACTGACATTATATGGAAATAAAAGGTTTTCACATTGAAGTGTGGGGAGAAGGTGTTTCCCATGCATGATGAACTTCCCTTTCATGGAAAACGATACGGAAAAAAAAAGTCCAGTTGATATTTTTCTTTAAAGTATTTACTGACATTTTATGCTTTCATATAGAAAATCCTCAAAAATCTGTATCAGATTTCTTTTGAGTTTGTGTACTGTATAAACTCTGTGTGTTTTAATTTAGGGGGAAAAAAAACGTTTTCCATGGTTTTTGATCTATAGGGCAGTGCTGTTCTATTTTTAAATTCTCTCTTTTTTTTTTAAGTGTTTGTGCGTCAGCGTAGCGGTCTGTTTCCTTTTGTAAGGAATTCAAGAGTAATTGTTTATAAATCCTTGTTGAGGAGCTTATTGTTTCTTGTAGCTTTTTAAATGGCTGTATTAAAGGGAGAATGATCACGTGAACACACATCCTGATGAACTGGTTCACTGTGGTGGCTGGGGGAGGGTATTCTTTACATAAATAACTCTAGGTAATAAATATCTCATAACTTTTGTTGACCTTGCCAAATGAAATGTCATGTAGGGATCAAAATAAATATATAAGATAAAAAGGATTGAATTTATCACCTCAAATATATTCTGAACATTAATGTAAGTATATTCTGAATTCCTCAGATTTTGAAGAACTGTGCAATAAAATACTGTATAAGAACAGTTTTAGAGTGAGGGAGATGGGCAGCTGGAAAACCAGCAGAAAATAGTAATTATAACTCATGTTTGAAATAACCTGGGCCTACATCAGTAACTTGATGGCAGTTGACAGGTATTTGATTAGAGAGAAGGATGCTGAGCAGCTAGTGAGTGGTAGAAATCTCAGTACAGGAATTAGAGTCAGAAGAGAAAAACCACAGAGGAAGTTTTTGCCATTGCTTATAGTTAAATCTATTAGGGTTTAGTTTGAGAAAGAGGTTTGTGGAATTACATCTATAAACAAGTGATAAACAGAAAAAGGAGAATATCAAAATAGCTTATTTTAATTTTCTCCACAAATACTTGTTTATATTTTAAAATCAAACCAGCCTGGCTTTTGTATTTTTATGCATTGGCCTTCCATTATCCCTGAAATAATTCTATATAATAAAAGCCCAATATGCTAAGTGTCCAGTCAACTGGTCAGACATTCAACCAGTCAAAGCGTAATTTGCTAATGACATGCTAAAGCTGCTCAACCGCTCACTATGATGTGCACTGACCATCAGGCAGCAGACGCTCTGACCAGTAGGTTAGCTTGCTGCTGGGGTCCAGCCGAGCTAGACTGAGCGAGACAGGATGAACACGCCCTGGAGCCCTCCCACGGTCCCCTGGCCTGGCCTGCACCCTCTTGCAATCCGGGACCCACTGGGGGATGTCAGACAGCCAGTTTCGGTCTGATCATGCGGGCCAGGCTGAGGGACCCCACTGGTGCACAAATTTGTGTACCGGGCCTCTAGTCATTTTATAATATAGGTAGATAACTGCTACTCACAACTAATAGGCAATATGAAACCTAGCTTTTATGATTACATGATAAATGTAAATAGGTTCTTTGTGTTTTGGGTTTTTTTTAGAAAATTTATTGATTTGAGAAGGAGAGAGACATCAATTTGTTGTCGCACTTATGTATGCATTCATTGGTTGTTTTTTGTATGTGCCCTGACCTGAGATAGAACCCGCATCTTTGCCATATGGGAATGATGCTCTAACCAACGGAGCTACCCAGACAGGTCCAGTTCTTTGTTTTCTTACAAAATTATATAGCCTGTCATTATTACTGGTTATTTTAAAAATATTAATTATCTCAGTCCTTTAGGTCTTTAGTGTAGTGTGACGTGGTATATGTTACAATCACTGAAATGGGGAAGTCAATAGAAATAAAATTAGCTTCTGGAATATGTACCCTTTTTGTAAAAAATTTAAAATGCAGATGTTATGTCCTCTATTAATATAAGTTATTCATTAGTAGATTTCCACTGCATTAGACTAAAAATAGAATCTAAATTAATAAGTCCTGGTACTATATGCAGCCTTTAAGAGAATTTTTTACAAGTATTTAAACGTTTGCCAAATTTTCTTGGTTTATTTTTACCTCTGCTGGTTTTTTTCTTTTGGCAAGACCACTCATTTCTAATCAAGCTAAAAACAACTTAAACTTGAGTCACTTTAGAACTTAGTACAACTGATGATTGTGGGAGTGTTTATTTCACTGCCAGCTTCAGAACCTTCTGAATACAGTGTACAGGAAGGTACAGTTGCTGTTTCCTAAAATCTGGAAGAAGGCTTAACAAGAAATACAGAATCACAATTAGACTGCCAATTTTTCGACGACTTGCTAGTGCCTTTACCCAAGATTCTGAATTAATATTTTATGTAAATTTCTATAGTGGTGATATAATTTATAGATTCTTTCAAGTTAGATCTCACAGCAACATAAACCTTAAGAGATCCTTTAACCCAGGGAGGTTATGTGATAGGAAAAAAAAAATCAGGAATTACACAATCTAGGTTATGATACCATCTTGTCACTCCGTTGTGTGACCCTTGGTAAGTCTTTACTTCACTTATATGTAGAAAAGAAAAAATACCCCAGGCCCTATTAATTCAGGGAAATCGTATGGAATAAATTATGAGGATGCTGCTTGAGAACCTTGCAGAACAGACATCAGGAATTGATGGGATCCCTGGGCTGGTGTGGCACTGATGCACATCATGACTTGTCATCAAGCATTGTCATCAGTTGCTAATGGACTGAACTGAAATGGCCAGAGGTTTGGTTTAAGATTAAAAGACCACTTTATTTTATTTTTTCTTATTTCTCCTTTTATTAGACATTATTTATAGTTTACAAAAGGGTGAGCTTTCACTAGGTTGTAATTTTTACATCCAATATTAATATTGTAGATTTAAAATAAACTGCATTTTTATTTACTATAGTAATATTTACTATAGTAAATATTTTTTTAGTTTATCTTTATTGTTAAAAGTATTACAAATGTCCCCTTTTTCCCCCCCAGTGACCCCTCTCCACCTCTCACCTGCCCCCCCCCCCTCAGGCCTTCACCACACTATTACCATTTTAAAAAATGAATGCCTTTAAAAATAGCCAACTTTTTAAAAATTTTTTAATTCACTAAGAACTTTTCTCTTTTTCAACTTAAAAGTACCTTGAATATCCCACAACTTAACAGCCTGACAGGTGGCATTTGAGAAGAAAAGGGTCTGGATATCAATTTTAGACTTTTAGACTGAAACAAACTTTTCTTTTGAAAAAAGGACAGGTCACCCTAAATTTGGAACAGAAATCAGGGATACTTAGTACTAAAGATCTGGGCTCTCTCTCCAACAGTGACAGCTCAGCATCTCTATGGTAGCCACTGCTTTTTGTTTCCAAAACATTATGTTTTGAGTAGCCTCACCTTACAAATAGATTTGCAGAACAGGAAGAAGACTCTTGAAAGGGAGGACTGTGATGAAACCGATATAAATCTCTGTTTTAAAATCTTGTACAGCCTTCTGTTTTAAAATCTTTTCTTCTGGATGAGACATTAGTCTTTAACGTTTGAGGAGCTCTGTAACTGAAGACAAACAATAAAATACGAACAAAGGAAATTACTAAAGGGTTGTATGTGTTTAAATTACTTTTATCAGTAACCCACTCTAGCCTTAGAAGGTATAAAGCAAAAGGAGAAGAGGGGCATTTAAAATCAATGTATTTTTTAATATATTTTTATTGATTTCAGAGAGGAAGGGAGGGGGAGAGAGAGAGAGAAACATTAATGATGAAAATCATTGGTTGGCTGCCTCCTGCACGCCCCCTACTGGGGATTGAGCCTGCAACCCAGGCATGTGTCCTTGACCAGAATCAAACTTGGGACCCTTCAGTCTGCAGGCTGGTGCTCTATCCACTGAGCCATACCACTTAGGGCAAAACCAATGTATTTTTGTTATTAAATTTTTCTTTAACTTAAGGCATTATAATCTTAAATTCAAGATTGTCTGATATTTAAATCAATTGGTTATCTTGATGACCACATATACTAATCAATTAGGAAATAGATTTCAGTTTTGTGGTAAGTCCATGAAATAGCTTTTTAGGGGGGAAAAAGTTAATGTATTATTTTATTGTAAGGTTAAATTTAGGGTGGTTCTTAATCAGACAGAATCAGCCTAAATAGAAATTTTCCAAAAAAATTAATTCTGATTCTTGCTAAATCCTATGCTAATAAAGGGCATTGTACTTCTTATAAATGGTCCACAGTGTATATACTGGTGTAGCCTAACAAAAATGCAAAGGTATGTACTTGCTACTCTCAATGAGTTTATCATTAAACTAGAGGCCCAATGCACGAAATTTGTGCATGGGTAGGGTACCTAGGCCTGGCAAGCTATCAGGGTCGATCTGTGGGGCAACCAGTAGAGCAATCTGGGGGCCCATGCTGGCACCTGCCTTGGCTGACCTGGTGCCGCCCACTCACTGGCTGGCCCTGCTACCCCAAATGACCACCACAGGTCAGCTCCCTCTACGGGGTGACTGGCGGTGTGATCAGGGCGCTCCCACTGGCATGTGCCTGGCACCTGTGGGCTGGGGACAGTTCCTGCATTGAGCATCTGCCCCTGGTGGTCAGTGCTCATCATAGCAACCAGTTCTACCGTTCGGTCAATTTACATATTAGGCTCTTATTATATAGGACTAGAGGCCTGGTGCACGAAATCCATGCACTTGGGGGCAGGATGTCCAACTGCCACAGAGGCAGGAGAGGCTGCTGCAGAGGTGGGAGAGGCTCCTGCCACCACACTGCGCTCACCAGCCATGAACCCAGCTTCTGGCTGAGTGGCACTCCCCCGGTGGTAGTGCACTGACCACTAGGGGGCAGCTCTTGCATTGAGCGTCTTCCTCCTGGTAGTTAGTGCACGTCATTGGGACCAGTTGTTCCACCATTCAGTCAATTTGCATATTAGCCTTTTATTATATAGGATAGGATTAGAGCTTACCAGGCCATAATGGTATATAGGGAAAGGATTCTCCCAGTAAAAACTCAAGTTAATGAATTCTTTCCTCTTCCTTTTTAACAACTCTTGCAACTAAATGTGGACCTTGATAAAAATTGAATTATTCTAGAAGTGATTTTTCCCCCACTGTGGAAAAATGTTTCTCCCCCTCTTTACATAGAAGATGACAGCCCAGGTCTCTTGTGCTGATGACACGACTTGAGAGAATACTATCAGGCAAAAACTACAATAGGCCAGGCCTGGGAAAGTGGTCATACTCAGCCAACGACCTGTCTTACTTCATGGAGATGTGAATGAAAATTAGGTCCTCTGCTGTCAGGGGTCGGAGACTCTTGCTTTTATGACTGAACCCTCATTGTGATTACTCAAAATAAAAGGAATTAAAAGTTGTGAATATAACCAAATCAGCATACTCTGCACATTTAATAGTTTTAATAGCTTACAGGTGTTTGTAGCATCTTTTAGCAGTTCTAATTAAGGAAAACCTTTAGCAAGTAAAATAATTTAGAAACTGTATTTAACATTATAAGATACACTTTCTAATTGTATGCTCTGTTAACATGATTGAAAGACACCTAGATAACTGATCTCAGATAGATCTGTCTGGATGTCAGGAAAAGTAATGGATAACTGCTGTGGTCTTTCTGTTTATGAGGGAGATAAACCAACTTGTGATGTTGAGATCCAGGCAGCAGGTAGGAGCTTCTTTCCATGTATGGCCTTTGCCTTTCCCTTCTTCCCTTCGCATTCTTGTGGCCAATAATGAGTTTAACCTCAGCTAGTCAGAACTGTGCAGAGGTCAAGGAAATAGGTTGATGTAAAATTTTAGTATCCATAGTTTTGCCACTAATTTAAGAAGCACTAAGTCCAGCAGTTCATTATAAAGTCCAAAGCATTCTATGTGGTCAAAACATTTTAAAATTGACTATTGGATCTCTTTTGAAAATGTAAACAATAGTTTTAACCATTCTGAATCAAATTATTTTAATAAGATTTTTTTCTTTTTCTTCTTAGATCCCAATTTTGTTCGGACATTTCTTACAACATACAGATCCTTTTGTAAACCTCAAGAACTACTGAGTCTTATAATAGAAAGGTCTGTCAATTTTAAATGTTGAAATTCTTTTTTTTTTTTTTTAAGATTGAACTAAGGTTTTGTATGTTTTTTGGAAATATATTGGATGAGCTTTAAATTGTAGTTCATGAGCACTTTTTAAAGAAACAATCTCTTAGAAGACCATTTATTTTATAATAACATGTTAACTTTGATTATTTAAATATATATTAAATACATAATTTAGACACAGGAAATTCAAATTTTGATGATTTAGATATTGTAAACAGAATGTTTCAAATATACCACAAGTTAAAGAAAATGGAGATTGTCAGTGAACAAATACTATAATCAAGAAAAGTGTTCCATTCAACCAAAGATGAGTCAACTTTTCAAGCATTACCCTTAAAAAGTATTATGTTAATTGACTTAGCGTAATTACACAGCCAGAAATGAACATCCATCCCATAACTTTGTAATCATATTTATTTTTAGATTTGAATGTATTCTTTATTGTGTTTCTAGTTTTATCTATAAGATCATTAACCATTACATTATAGAAACCTTGTTTTCACATTATCCTTAGTAATTTTTAAGTGCTCTCTCGATTGTGGAGACTAATAAAAAGATTTGTAGTTTTCTATTTGTATGCTTCGATTATAGTTAATATTTTCATTAGTTTATTCTGCTTTATGTTAGGTTTGAAATTCCAGAACCTGAGCCAACAGAAGCTGATCGCATCGCTATAGAGAATGGAGATCAACCTCTGAGTGCAGAACTGAAAAGGTTTAGAAAAGAGTATATACAGCCTGTACAGCTGCGGTAAGACTGGATGAGTAACTGAAGTAAATCAGTCTTTATTGAACTTTTGTTTCAGAGTTTAAGTAAATAAGGATCTTTTCCAAGTAAGAAGTAAATGAGCGAAAAGCCATTACAGAAATTATTGTGTGAGTCTTAATTAACATAGGATTTTAAAAGTGGTAGGCCACTTACAAAATTATTTAATTGGCCCAGCCCGTATGGCTCAGTGGTTGAGCATTGACCCATGAACCAGGAGGTCATGGTTTGATTCCCAGTCAGGGCACATGCCCGAGTTGCAGGCTCCATCCCAGTATGGGGCATGCAAGAGGCAGCCGATCAATGATTCTCTCTCATCATTGGTGTTCTCTCTCCCATTCCCTCTCCCTCTCTCTGAAATCAATAAAAACATATTTTTTAAAAAAGATTATTTAACTGGGTGAAAGTTACTCTGTTTTCATTTATACCATTCACCGTAATAAACATTGATATCGGTGTTCCATGTAATTCAGTTATTCTTCTGTGTTACTGCCATAGAGTATTAAATGTATGTCGGCACTGGGTAGAGCACCACTTCTATGACTTTGAAAGAGATGCACATCTTTTGCAGCGAATGGAGGAATTTATTGGAACAGTAAGAGGTATGGTATTTTTTAAATTAAATTTATTGGGTTGACATTGGTTAATAAAATTATATAGGTTTCAGGTGTACAATTCTATAATACAGTTCTATATATTGTATTGTTTACTACCCTGAAGTATGGTTTTTTGTGTGCCTAGTTTTATGTGAAATAAAAGTACCTATATAGTGACTGTCAATTGATATCATTACTGGTTATTGTTGTTAAGAGATGTTTGTAGTAGTGCCAGCATAATAATAGGAAAATTTCAAAATTTTCATTAAACCATATTTTTGACCTGCAAATTGCTCAATAATCACCCTGTTAACCAATGTATTTTTATTTAGTAAATCAACTTAGTGGTTATTTTGGAATTGGATTTAAAAAAGTCTCAATTTATGCTGTCTTTACACTTATCTGAAAGTACGTGTACCAAAGGATAATTAGTAACTATTGTGCCATTAGGAAACCACTGATGGAGGTTACTGAGCCACCATTAGGTGAAGAGTGCATACATCAGCAAGGCAGCAGAGCATAGTGCACTGAGAGTGGAGAAGCAAGAGTTCTGTTCCTAACACTGCCGATCATCAGATACATGACTGGAAAAATTTACTTTGATTCTTTTCAAACAGCTGAGAAAAACACATTTAGAAAGGGAGACAAGAAACAGAGGCCACCAAAGAATCCTTTGAATATCTGTTTGCTACATTTCAGGAAATGTAACAATGGTATTACAAAATAGTCATCATCATATATAGAAGATGGTTCTTGCAGCAGCATCCACACCTCCAGGAATCATTTTCAGGGGCCACTTCGATGCTTTGTACTTAAGTTTCCTAATCAGTAACATGAGGAGCTAGGCTTAATGGTCTCTAGAGCTTCTCTTCTAGCTTTAAAGATTATATGATAGTATAAGTATGTCCTAGATAACTTAATTTCCATTTCCATTGTACATGCTAAATGAAAATCAGAAAATAAAGGGTTCAGTGGTAGTACTTTCATGCATAATACAAAACAAAGCCACATTTAAAAAAAAACTCATGCAAAAATGAAGGACTTAGTCCTCTGGCCCTGTTTGGTTTATGAAATGCAATATTGATTAGATTAATGGTGCATAATCTATCCTTAAGTCTCTTTTGTGTAAATAAATTGTGTATTAATGTGCATAATCTATCCTTAAGTCTCTTTTGTGCAAATAAATCTTTATTTGGAGGATTATAAAATATTTGGAACTGAAGTTCAGAACAACAAAGATGAAAAATCTCTACAAATAGATTACTTTTTAATATTTAAGAAGGATATGGAAGAATATAAGCCATGTGAAGAAAAATGAGATTAGAGTAGGGAACAGGGAAATAATAAAGAGGAACTTCCAGTTTTAAAATTTTGATCATTTAAACTTTTTATAGCAAAGATATATTCAAGTATCATTTGTATGATTTTAAACTATTTTTTAAAATAAAACATTAAGTAAAAAGTATTTAAATATTATTTTAAATGTATTTCAGGTAAAGCAATGAAAAAATGGGTTGAATCCATCACTAAAATAATCCAAAGGAAAAAAATTGCAAGAGACAATGGACCAGGTCATAATATTACATTTCAGAGTTCACCTCCCACAGTCGAGTGGCATATAAGCCGACCTGGGCACATAGAGACTTTTGACCTGCTCACCTTACACCCAATAGAAATTGCTCGTCAACTCACTTTACTTGAATCAGATCTATATCGGTATGTAATTAGACATTCAAGCTGAAAAGTCACTTTAAAGAAGTTAATTTTTTAAGTGAAATACTAGTTTCTGCTTTATAAGATTGAGATAAGTCATAAGTGAGATAGTAATAAGGCCTGATATACAAAAGGCTCTTCTTCCACTGCCCGATCCCCCTTGCTTTGTCTGGATTTACAGCTTCTTTCTGTTTGCAGTCACCCCTTGTTGGTAAAGCAAAGTTCAAATCCTTGCTTTACTATTTGCTGGCTTGGTATTCTTGGGCAACTGTAACTTTCATCCCTCTGCCTATTAATTCCTTTGAGTAAAATGGAGGTAATAATATTAATTACTCCTGAGGCTGTTGTGAGGTTTAAAATACTCATTATATGTACAGTGCTTAGTACAAAGTAAGGGCTCAATAGGTTAGCTACTGCTGTTATAATTATGAATTTAAATCATGGCCAGTTATAGCCTTTTCAGTTTTCTACATGTTAATAACTACTATCTCAAAAAGGTCTGTTTACAGTTTTAAATGAGGACTATTTAGAATTTCAAGCTATTTTTAATTACTAAATGAAGGAAGGAACTAAATTTATATATCTCCTTCCACCAAAGACCATTACTAAATCTCAAAAATCAGTGTTACAATCAATGTTATTTATTTCCCAGGACTGTTTTGTGGTTGAGTTTCCCTCCTCCTTTAGAGGAGAGAAAAAATGTTTATGAATTATAGTGATCACTATATAGTGAGCTGATTGTTTTAACAGATATGTCATTATTTAAAAGACCTACCCCAAACTTGTTAGGTAATATTTGTAAGTGCTGGGGAAGATACTATGAAGAAATCCCAACCTTGTCCAAAGCAAAAAGCTACTATAAAGCAATAATAAAAGTACACAGGTACATACATACATAAAAATACTTTAATGTATATAAAAATGCATAATTAAAATTTTTGTTATATCTTGTCATAAACATTTGTTGGTATAAGTGGAAAGTTTTTATGGGAATTTAGTTTTGTTTATCTCATTTGCTTAATAAAACAACATACTGAGGGAAAAGTATCATCTAGAATTATGTGTTGATGATTTTAGAGCTGTACAGCCATCAGAATTAGTTGGAAGTGTGTGGACAAAAGAAGACAAAGAAATTAATTCTCCTAATCTTCTGAAAATGATCCGCCACACCACTAATCTCACTCTGTGGTTTGAGAAGTGAGTATTACTGATATTCTTAACATTTCATTGCAGTAAGATATGTTATAAATTTCATTGCAATTCTATTTCTATATGTCTCACTTCTTGTTTTGTTCCTCTTCTTTATTTTTGCACTGAATGACTAGTTTTCTAATGTAGCATTTTAAATTAATTAAAATTTTTTCATTAAAAATTTTTGAGGTTTTTTTTTTTAAGTGGTTGCTTTAAAGTTTACCATATACATCTTATCAGGATCAGCTTCAGATTTATATTAGCTTAATTTCAGTGTTGTATAGAAATGTTGCTCCTATATAGCTCTATTTCCTTTATCCCCCTTTTTTGAGGTATTATTGTAATGCACATTACATATAATTAATGATGCAAATCTAACAATACAGTGTTTTAATTATTGCTTTAAACCATTTGCTGTCATTTTCTTAGCCCATTACAGCTTTATTCTTACCCATCTCCTTTGTGCAGTTATGCCAATACTAGGGGCCCAATGCATGAATTCGTGCACCTTGAAAGGAACTGTGGGCCGTGAGGCTGCAGTGGGCCCAGGGGCAGGTCTCAGCCCATGCTCCGCACCCCCGCCCATCCCCTCCTGCTGTAGCCCCTGGCCCTCTGTCTGCCAGCAGCCCCCCTCCCGCTGCTGCCACTCCCACATGCTGACAACCCTGGCCTCACTCATACCCGCTGATAGCACGGAGCAATTGGGGCTGTCACCAGCAGCAGATGCAAGCGGGGCCAGCGCCGTCAGCAGGTGCAAGTGGCAGCTGCTCTGATCATTCCTTAGGAGCAGGGAGAGGTGGAGAAGCCCTCAGGGGCGATTGGGGCCTACGCTGGGACCGGCAGCAGGTGTGAGCGGGACCGTTGCCAGCAGCGGATGTGAGTGAGGCCATTGCTGGCAGCAGGTGCGAGTGGCGCTTGCTGGCCCTGATTGCCCCTCAGGAGCAGTGGGAGGTGGAAAAGCCCTGAGGGGGAAATTAGGGCCAGAAGTCACTGCTTACACCTGCTGACCACGCCAAGAGATCAGGGCTGGTGCCGGGCGCCGGCAGCAGGTGTGAGCGCCAGGTGGGACTGCGGTATGCAGGAGCAAAGAATTTTCAGTAAACACCAGAGACTCAGTGACCAGTGCCCCGCATTGGTCTGGCACCCCCGCTCACCTGCTCTACCATCCCACCATGGCCGATGCCCACCATGTTCCATGCACACCCCTGGTGGTCAGCACACGTCATAGCGACGGGTTATTCGGCTGTTCGGTCTATTTGCATATTAGCCTTTTATTATATAGACTATTACACTTCTCTTTGTTATAGGCCCAACAATACATTACATATACCTTATTTTAATACAGTTGCTTTTTAAATCACTTAAGAGAAACAGTGAGAAAAAATAACAATTATAGTGTCTTATATAATCACATGACTATCTTTACTGGTGCTTTTTCTTTGTGTGGATTCATATTACCATCTGGAGTCACTTGTTTTCAGTTTGAAGAACTTCCTTTAGTATTTCTTGTACTGGTACAGTTGGTCTGTTAGCAACAAATTCTTTCCCTTTTTTTAAATCTGGAAAAGTATTTTGCCTTCACTTTTGAACAATAGCTCTATCTTCAAGTTAACTATTTCTCTGCCAGTTCAAATCTACTATGGAGCCCCTGTAATAAATTTTTTATTTTAATTATTGTACTTTTCAATTCCAGGTTTTCCATTTGGTTCCTTCTATAATTCTGTGTCTTCAGGGATATTCTCTATTTGATGCACATAGTCATCATGCCTTTTCAAATCATGCTTTCCTTTTTTTCTGTAGACATATTCATAATGCCTACTTTGAAATATTTTTTCTGTTAAACCTGACATCTGGTCTCCCTCCAGACAGTTACTATTCCCTGCTCTTTTCCCCCCAGTGAAAAGGTAGTACTTTCCTGTTACTTTGCATGCCTCATAATTTTTTGTTGGAACTTGACATTTTAGCTATTCCTATCCCTCAGGGCTTATTATTATTACTGTTTGTTTATTTGTTTAGTGACTAGCTGGGTTATTTTAGTGAAGTCTATTCTCAGACCTTCCCCCATGCTGAGATGTTCCTCTTCTAGGAGATACAGATTAGGGTATGCCCACAGTCACCCTAAGAAGACAGTGGCAAAGGTAGGGCTTTCTTTCACTCCTTCTTTGACCACACCCAGCTGTTAAACTCCAAAAATTCCCTGGTGCCATGAATTTTCTACAAACTAATCCAGTCATATTGTAACTCCCTTGAAGGAATGGTTTCTGAAGTCTCTGTTTTGATATCTGTCTGACCCTAGGAGGGCTCCTCCCAGCTGTCTTTCTCTAGTTCTCTCCTGCAAACTAGTTCAGCCAAAAGTCAAGGCTCTATCTTCATTAGATCTGCAAATCTCCCAATTGCTCTTTATCACAACAGTCACTGTTCTTGAGAGCACCCTTAGGTTTAAACTTCTCCACACTGTTTTAGATGATAAGAGAATAGAGCTCTCTGTTTGAACCTAGACTCTGGAACTGGGGACAATGGCAAATTTCTCTGACGTTCTTGCTCTAGGAGCTGAGTGCTTCGTGGTGGTGGTGGTGGGGGTGCGCCCTCTCATGCATGCACACAAACAGTAGCCTGAGGTCCTCTTGGCATGGAACCACTGCCTCAGGAAACAGGGAATGGCTGTCTTCCCAGTATTTTCAGTATGCCACATTCAAGGTAGAGCCTCTCTACATAGAAGTTACGCAGGAGAAAGGAGTCCCCACCTCTCAGCTGCACTCACCTGGGACTTAGCCTCAGCAACCAGCAGCTCAGAGCAGGATAAGTGAAATGGTGAAGTCCTGCTACTCCAGGGAAGAAAGCCCTCTAGCTGGGAGCTGGGTGGACAGGCAGCTATGTTCTTGGCTGCAGCAGTCTGCAGTAGACCACTACGCGCCACCATCCCCAGAGGTTCTCTGGCAGGAAGAAGGGAGGGAGCAGTCTTTGTTCAAATACCACAAACTCTTGCCTCTCTCTTATTGAATTTTTATAGATTTTCCTGAATAGATATTTCTTCATTTACTATTTTCTCAGAGGGCCATTTCCAGAGACTTTGAATATTTATGTGTATGTATATATATATATATGTATATAAGTGTGTGTGTGTGTATTCATCTCTATATATATATTTATCCGTATATTTATCTATATATCTATAAATATATATATGCACACATAATTTTTCACCAGTTTCACTGAGAAGTGAGTAAGCAGAGCTCCTTACACTGTTATGTCAGAAGTCCAGAATCTCAGTGCAGTTTTTGTTGTTGTTAATCTTCATCTGAGGATATTTTCTTCATTGATTTGTAGAGAGAGTTGAAGGGAGGGAGGCAAGGGGAGAGACATATCAATTGGTTGCCTCCTGCATGTGCCCCAACCAGGGCCAGGGATTGAAGCTGTAATCCAGGTACATGCCCTTGACTGAGAATCAAACCCTTTGGTGCATGGACCGATGCTGTAAGCAATGAGCACACTGGCCAAGGCACCTCAGCAATTTTATAGTTGGGGTCAGAGATTGGAGTTTTATGTATTGGCCATATTTTTTTCTGAATAAAAATATGACTATTTGACTAATATTTTATAACAATTATATGAGGTTTCCATAGATCATATTATAATTAAAAGAACAAGAAACCAGTGGCATAAGAGAATGACTGGAACATGAGCAAGAATGTGGTTAAAGACCTGAAAGAGATTCCTAAATATAAGAAAGCATTCCAAGTAGTCTGAAAGTTAGGACTTCCTGGTATTTATGTTATTTCTTCTCAGCCTCTAAAATGTAAGATGTTAGAATTTGCCCTCTATGTGTAGCTTCCTTATTTCTTCATTAAGTTAAATAACTACATTTCAGTATGCAGAAGCCTTTTTCCATCGTAAGTAAAACTTAAGTCTGTAAAGAGGAAACATAACTGATCAAACATAGGGACCATTTCATTTCTGTCCTATTGTTTGTAAAGATTCCTGAGAACGCATTTCCTGCTCTTTTTCCTTTTTCTTTTTTTTTAAATTGTATTAAGAATACTGAGCATGAGATTTGCCCTATTAACAGATTTTGTTCATATACAACACAGCATTGTTGTCTATAGGCATAATGTTGTACAGCATATCTCTATAATTTATTCATCTTGCATACCTGAAATTTTATACATATTGATTAGCCACGCCCCATATTTCACTCCGCATAGCACTGGGCAACCACAGAAGCCATTCTGTTGTTGGCTTCTATGAGTTTGATTATTTCAAATAAAACATGCAGTATTTGTCCTTCTGCGATTGGTTTATTTCACTTAGCAGAATGTTCTCAGTGTTTATCCATTTTGCTGCATACTGCAGGATTCCCTTCTGACTCATTTTCTGTTGTATGTATATACCACATTTTCTTTATCCATTCACCCAAAGATGGAATTTATGTTGTTTCCACATCTTAGCTATTCTGAATAGCATTGTAATGAACCTATGAGTGCTATATCTTCAAGATCTGATATTAGTACTTTTGGATAAATTCCCAGAAGTAGGATTGCTGAATCATATGTAATTCTATTTTTAATGTTTTGAGGACCTCCATACTGTTTTTCCTGCCTACACCATTTTGCGCTCCCACCATCAGCAGTGTACAAGGGTTCCAATATCTACCTTTTCAATGTGAAAGATTCTTGTTCATTTGCCACAGTGGTTCTTAGCCATGGATGTGCATTAGAATTGGGGTCGCCCATGAATAAATCGCTCCAGACTTACCTGGTTTTTACAAAAGCTGCACAGATGATCTCAGTTTGTATGCCTAGTTAATATCAACTGAAATAGTTAAATGAAAGATGTAAATACATTATACTTCTAACATTTTTAAATGTCTAGCTACCCAGAATCTATAATAATAAAAGCGTAATATGCTAATTAGACCAGACAGCCAAACGACCTTCCAGATGTCCTTCCAGATGACCTTCCAGACGAAGCTGGGGCTGCGAGGGCCGAGCCCCTTGCACAAATTTTGTGCATCAGGCCTCGTATATTTGTAGAGATCTAACTAATGTTATTTTAAAAAAATTTTTAATTGATTTCAGAGAGGAAGGGAGAGGGAGAGATAGAAATATCAGTGGTGATAGAGAAATATCAGCTGCCTCCTGCATGCCCCCTATTGGGGATTGAGCCCACAACCTGGACATGGAGCCCACAACCTGGGCATGTACTCGACCAGAAACTGAACCATGACCTCTTGGTTCATAGGTCAATGTTTAACCACTGAGCAACACTGGCTAGGCTAGCTAATGCTTTAAACACATACATATGTTATGTTTAATTTGATAATAAGGCAAATTGTGATCGTTTTGCAATGGTTCTTTTTTCTTAGTGTGAGACCACCCTCATCAGAGTATAATATAATCTGCAATTTTACATTTTAAAAAATGTTTAACATTGATTTATATTTATTTTTCCCATTTATAGTGTTCTATTTTTTTCTTAGATTATAAGGTGTTTAATACTACATTATTGAAAACTAAGTTTAAAATGTCTTTTTCTTTACTGATAAATTAGTACATCTCTCAAATATTAGAAATGGAGAGTAAATGTTCACTGAGGAATTTTTTTTTAGTATAGTACACTTCCTTTTAGATATTTACCAGAATATATATACTTTCCAGTGATTTTTGATATTTAAGTGCTTTTATTTTCATTGACTTCCCCATGTAATTTTTAAAATTTTACTTTTTGTTGTTGCTAATCCTCATCTGAATATATTTTCCCATTGACTTTTTTTTTTTTTATTTAGAGAGAGAGAGTGGAAGGGAAGGGGAGATATGGAGTGAGAGAAACATTGATGTGAAAGAGACACATCAGTTGGTTGCCTCCCATGACTGCTCCAACTGTGGTGGGGTGCAAGCCTGCAACTGAAGTACATGCCTTTGCTAGAAATTGAACCTACAGCCCTGGGCTGACTAACTACTGAGTCAAACAAGTGAGGGCAAAAATTTTTATTCTTGATTGTGGTAAAATACTTCCACTGACTTTTTACATTATAATGCTTATGTAAAAAGCTGTTCCTAGCAATGTAACTAATTATTTCTATATATCAAAGGAAGAAATTTTCACTAAGATCTTGCAATTAGATGAAGAATAGGAAGCACAGAATTCTTGCACTCAAGAATAAATTCCCCTAACACAACACACCCACATCCCCTAAACCAGCATGTTAGACTCATCAGTTAATTCTCATACTGAAAGAGGATGCACCAAATATGCAGAAAATGATTGACTGGTTGATGGTATCAGTCTGGAAGAGAGTGAGGAGCAGCATGCCTGTCTATCAAGTCACTGCTTTATCTACTATTCCACTGTCATTCTCAATATGTAATCTCTACAGTTACACTGATAGTCTCTCCATACTTTACATTATATTATTTACTAAATTCTTTAACCCATATCTTTGTTGGGAAAATTTCATATTTTTAAATTAATTTCTGTCTTTGATTCCCAGATGTATTGTAGAAACTGAAAACTTAGAAGAAAGGGTAGCTGTGGTGAGTCGAATAATTGAGATTCTGCAAGTCTTTCAAGAGCTGAACAACTTCAATGGTGTCCTTGAGGTTGTCAGTGCTATGAACTCATCACCTGTTTACAGGCTAGATCACACATTTGAGGTAGGTTTGCATAGGTGTTTTATTTTAATGAACTTACTACATTTCCTGTTCTATGAATCAGGATTTTAGCAGTTATGATCTTTAATTTTTAAGTGCCTCACCTGTCTTTCAGTAACAGTTTAAAAGATGGAATCATCTAAATTTTGAATTGACTTGGTTGTTCTTTTTAAATTAGGCGTTCTCATTAAAATGCATTCACAGTTAGAAGAAAATGCTTTCAGCACTTAATTTGTAATGCATTGTACAATTATGCTCACATAATTGTGTGAGGATGGTGAGAGAAATCAGATTTCACACACACACACATACACACACACACACACACCTTTAAGTTTGCACAAGGGCCAATGAAGATAGTCTCTTTGAGCCAGTATTATTACTCTTGAAGTCAAACTGATACAGTTGTGTTTGGGCTTTACTCTTAGCCTGGAATTTTTTGGAAAAACCTTTGATTTCTTTTGTAAACTTATGCTCCCTAAATTTTTTTTTTATTGTAGCAAATACCAAGTCGCCAAAAGAAAATTTTAGAAGAAGCTCATGAATTAAGTGAAGATCATTATAAGAAATATTTGGCCAAACTCAGGTCTATTAATCCACCATGTGTGCCTTTCTTTGGTGAGCATTTCTTCTTGAATTTTTATTGCATTTCTGGATAAAACAAGACACTTATTTCATTAAATGACTGAGTTTACATGTGTACATATATCAGCAGAAAATACTTATTTAACAAATACAGTGTGTCCCAAAAAATACATACACACTTTAATAGCTGATAGCTCAGTTTTGAAAATGAAATGTTTTTTAATAAACACTGTCTTTATAATTATTCAAAGTGTGTATATACCTTTTTGGGGGGACACCCTATATTTAGCACCTGAATAATCTTAGAATTGTTCTGCTTTAGAACTTTTTAAGATCAAGCCTAATATATACATTCCCCTTTTTATTTCTCTCTTGGGCAGCTATTTGATAAAATGCTCTCTCTTTCACACTGGTTTCTTTTCTCTGCCTTTATATGTGTTCTGATATGTGTTCTGATGATTCTCCCTCTGAATGCTTACAAAAATTATGATCTCTATTATATGAATGGTGTTTAGGTGTTTAGTCTTTTTAGCATGTGGTATATTTTCTTCTAGCCATTTCCTCATCTATATCTATATATTTTATATATCATTTTATCAAAATGATAAAAGCTTAAACTTAATTATTCTCAGATTTTTTATGTCATATATTATATCCTTATTTATTTGTTTTCCTGAGAACTTTGCCCTCCTAAATTGTTGATAAAACTGTTGAGTTCATTTATTTTCCTTTTCTGGTAAAACATTAAAATTTATACATGTGTGTTAACTATAGTGCCAATTCATACAAGGGAGCCTTTGGAAGGGCCTGGTAGGTCTGATGTTCATTTCACTCAATCTGTCTACAAATATTTTTTTATTACTTACTAAGTGTCCAGAACTGTGTCAGGTGCTTAGAAAAAGTGAAAAATGCATAGTACTTACAGGGCTCGGAGTCATTCTACTCATGATACCCTACAGCCTCTGGTACACAGAAGTGAAAAGAAACCCCAGGTCCTGTTCACTGGACTCATGATTTGGCCCCTGCTATCCCAGTACCTGATTGGTGGGCATTTATTCACACAAACTGAACTCTCCAAAGTACTCTTTTTCAGATGAAATAACTATTCTTCACCACATGTCCTGTGAAGACGACATGTCAGACTTGTATTTAGAGTATAACTCATTGTGTATGATTTAGTGAGTGAATACAGACATGTGTAGGGAGTTGAAAGATACAGACAGCTTACCTGCCAGCCTTTCTACCCATTTCTGCTTGTCTTCCTGATTGTTGAGCCTCTGCTCTTTTAAGGCAGTTTGTTTGAACTATTCCTGTTCGATTCTGCTACACGAGGAAGAGGTTTGCTATTCCAAAACTGAATGTTATCAGTCCCTGAAGTTAGCCAGGCCACTTTTAATGGTTCTGTGTGTTAACCATTAGGTAGAACCATTTGTTATTGCTGCTTCTTCATTCTGTCTAGTTTTAATTCTATCTCACGTATACACCTTCCAGACTCTTATCCTTAATTCTGCATACTGGTTTTTCTCCTGTATGGGACGGTCAGGGGTAGGATCTAAGAGTCTTACTTCCTCTTCCACTTACCAGAATTTTTATTCAGGTCTTTCGCTGGCACTACACCATTTAAAAAATAAAATTAAATAAAGAAATAAATAAGAATAAAAGTCAGGCTATTTCTCCTTCCAACACTATGGCATACTATGGTCTATATCCCAGTTTTTCTCCATATACTAAAATGTTTTACTCATAGGTAGAAAATATATATGCTAACATTCATTCTACAGGAAAAGAATGTTGATTTCTCCCTCAACCAAATCTCGCCTCTCTGCACCATCATCCAAGCCTGTAGCACTGGCTTTGCTCTTTCCTTTTCCATAGCTCTAATTCTATGTCCTCTGTCTGTTTCTTGCCTGCTTGCTTCATCCCCACTCTTGCTTTCCTACCATTTTGGAATTGATTCAATGTCTCTTGCATCCTTTCATGCATTCAGAAACATGTTAGATGCTTCCATGTGATGTGCCAGACCCTGGGCTGGGTGTTAGACTAGAGAGGCAAATAAAAATAGCCTTACTCTCGATAAGCCCCCTTGAAAGAGCAGAAAAATAAATTGCAATACCATGTACTAGGTATAATGCTGTATTGTAGAGATGTGTAAATCCAAGTTTGAGCAACTATTCTTTCCTGCAAGGCTGGGAAAGTCATGAGCAACAGATGAAACCTCACCCTTCTTCATTATTTATCATAATGCTCTGTTTTTCTCTCCCTGAAACAACTGTCTCCACAGGGTATATAAAATGTTCTATTGAAAAAAATTAAGCTTTAACAGTATATTTGTTCTATATTTTTATTCAAAAATTATATTTATATATATATATTGAGGATGCATGCTTAAACATTTTTTACTAATGTAGTAAACAGTCGTCAAAGTTCGGACACCACCTCTTTTGTCATTTGTTCTCTTTTAACTAGCCATTAATTTGTTATAAAATAATTTCCAAATTTCATCCTGAGCTCTGTCAAAATGCCACTTGTAAGCATTTTTGCAACTTCATTCAAATATACTTTTGACACTTACAACATCTCATAACTTATTATCTCCCATGTTTCCAGTGTCAGTCATTACCACCACTACCCATTCAGTCATTCAACCACAAAACTGGATACTTTCTGAAATCAAACATGCATTAATATCTATAATGTTTCATTATTATTGACTATTTACTATTGATTTCAAGTCGTTTAATCTTTTCAAGAATGTGGCCAAAAATTCCAGTATTGAAAAGAATGCTTGTACCACAAAAGCATTTAGAACCGCTAATATATGATTAGAACAGAAGTGCCTCTAATTTTGTTTGTTCTCCTCATCCAGTGCAAAGCCTGAAGTGACAGAGAAGGAATTAGAATTCCTAATCCCTTGCCTATATCTGCTATCATATACTGCCACTCTTTCTTCTCCCCACACATCAGATTCCTGTGGTCTGGCCACATAAATATTATGTCATCTCTGAGTATACTCCAAACTTCATCACAAACCAGTGCCAGCCATTGTACACACTGCTGCTTTGCTTAAAAAGCCTTTCCATCTTACTCTACTTATTAAATTTCTATTCATGTTTTGAGATTTATTTTAAGCCTCACCTCATCTGTGATGCTTTTTCTACTTTTACTAGCTCAAGGCAGAGTTAGGTACACCTCCTTCTGCTCTTATAGCATCTAATGCATTACTATTACTATAGCACTTACCAGATTGTACTGTAGGAGCCCACATTCAAAACTCGGAATTCCTTGAGGTCATGGACTATGTGTCTTGTTCATCTTTGCATCTGCAGCACCTAATGCAGTGCTTGGCATACAGCAGAAACTCAGTACATGTGTACTGAGAGAATGAATTCAGATATTCACACTCTTTCCTCCCCCGCCTCTCCCCCCACCAAGCATCACTGTCAGTAATTTAGAGGAAAAGACAGAAGCATAAAAGAATAAGTCAATAGCATCAGCAATAACAACCATAGCTAATTAAGCATTTACTTTTGTTAGGCCCTATTCTAAGCTTTATAAATGCATTTGTTTCTCACAATAACCCTGTTATCCTTATTTTATAGATTAAAAAAAAAACAACAAGGCACAGAGAAGCTAATTAACTTGCACTGAATCACACAGTAGAAAGCAGCAGGCTCCAGAACCTGTATGCTAGAGGAACTAAAGTGCTCCTGGCAACAGAACTGTGTATAGAACTAAAGTGCCTGTTATTTTGTTCATTCTCCTTATCCAGTTCACAGCCTGCAGTGATGAGGCGACAGGAGCTCAATTATTAGGTTGTCACTAATTCTAGAAATACTGAAGACCAGAATGTACATAAATTACATACACTCCTGTGCTTGATAGACTTGCAGATCCTTCCACATGTCCGTGAGTGAACCTATCCAAATACTAGTAATACTCCTTCTGAATTACAAATCCTAACAACCTCTGGTGAGGCCTCAAGCGCTGAGTAAGCAAAAAATATGATTCTCTGAACTTAACATTTTCTCCTTTTTGTGTGTTATTAGTGATGGGTTATTCTTAAAGTTCCTTTTATAAAACCATGACATATCAAATAATATGTAATTTGGCAGGTATGGAAAATTGGTTATTCCTACTGAAAAATGTATTAATTTTCTTAAACTTGGTCTCTTTTTGCCTTGGGTATTTATAAAATTTCATTTTGTCACAGAAGAATTTGATACTCATAAAAATCTTCTTTTGATATTTACTTAGCTTGTTCTTTTTCATAGAATGGAAATCTGTGCCTTGATTCATTGATTTTGGTGATTGAGGTGGTACCGTGTAAAATCACTACACTTAGAAAGAAAGAAAACTAGTGTTCTTCTTTTTCCTTAAAGTAATTTCATTATATTTTTTAGGAATTTATCTAACTAATATCTTGAAAACAGAAGAAGGCAACCCTGAGGTCCTAAAAAGGCATGGAAAAGAGCTTATAAACTTCAGCAAAAGGAGGAAAGTAGCAGAAATAACAGGAGAGATCCAGCAGTACCAAAATCAGCCTTATTGTTTACGAGTAGAATCAGATATCAAAGTAAGTTGAATTATTTGAAGATACATTTTTTAGATTAAGTTTATAAACTTCCTGATGAAAAGCAGGTTTATTTTATGGAGGCAAAAAAGGGAAACAAAGCAAATAATTTAAGTTTTCTTATGTTAAATGTTTTCTTAAATTATTTTCATGAATTTGAAACTCAACTTAAAATATTTAATGTTAATAATTGTTTCTTTGCATTTATTTTAGAGGTTCTTTGAAAACTTGAATCCAATGGGAAATAGTATGGAAAAAGAATTTACAGATTATCTTTTCAACAAATCCTTAGAAATAGAACCACGAAACCCTAAGCCTCTCCCAAGATTTGTAAGCATTCATATATTTATATTTCTTTTACATTTATATATTTTTTCAGTTGTCATCTATATTTGGTGATGCCATCACTACTTATATATGTTATACAGATTAATTTTCTATAAAGGAGTTCGGGATGAGGTGCTTATGTGATGGATAAAAGTAATAAATAAGTGCCTAATAAATATGCTCAGGAATATTCCACTTGGTTCAAAATAAATGAGAATTAGTATTAATTTGAATAAATCCTAATATGATAGGTGAAGAAATTAGGCAAATATGAGCATTTTTATTTTTTTAATAAAAATAATTATTCAAGATTAAAAAAAATTTTTTTAAGAATAGTTTATTGATTTTTAGAAAAGAAAGGAGAGGTAGAGAGAAACATGGATGTGAGAGTGAAACATAGTTAGGCTGCCTCATGCACACCAGGCATACATACACCCTAACCAGGAACCAAACTGGCAACCCCTCAGTGCACAATCCCTCAGTGCCAACCAACTTAGCCACACTGGCTAGAGCTCAAGATTTATTTCAAGAGCAGGAAAACTGATTAATTTATATTAATTCACTTATAATAAATAAATGTATTTATGATTTTTAAAAATAACTTATGAGGTGTGGCTAAAGATAATTTTGTGGGGAAAATAAAGTTTCCATTGTTTTTTATTACTTGTCAGTGCCTGGCCAAATTTATGCACAGTATCACCATCTCATTGATCTGAATGTAATTTCTCTTATATTCAGAGAGTCAAGAATCATGAAGTAAACATAAATGGCTTCTAAGTAACCAAGATAAATCTCAAAAAGTCTGTGAATTAAAATGTGTATAATTACTTCACATGAATATATCTTAAGGCTTAACAAAGTTTTTTAAAGAGGTGGATTAACTACAGCAAGTGAGAAATAGTTATATAGTCTGCTCCAGTTAGGCACGCTGATATCACTGAGAAATGATCATTCTATATGGAAACTCCATAAAACTAACATAAATACAAATGAAAACTCAGGCAATTTAATGCTTTTGAAAATAGTTCAGGTGATCCTGATGGCATCGCTGCATTATAGCATAGAAAAGTATCATCCTATATAATAAAGAGGTACTATGCAAATTAACCCTCACACCCTCACAAGATGGCTGCCTACGACCACTCCAGCAAGGGTGTTAGTGAGGGACGACCAAATGACTGAACAAGCAGGCTGCGTGGGACAATCAGGCCAGCAGGAGAGTTAGTGAGGGATGACCAAACAACTGAACAGCAGCCTGCATGGGGCAACCAGGCTGGTGGGGGGGGCTATGAGGGGCGACCAGGTTGGTAGGAGGGGTAGTTGGGGGTGACCAGGCATCCTACATCTCTGTAGCAGGAGCCAAGGAAAATTAGTTATAGTAGGATCCCTGAAAGTGAAACAGAAAGTACAGTATCTCTACCAAATTCTCCAAGAACACCATTAACACCTCCCATGGGGGGTGGGGGGGGGAGTAAGAGGTGGCCAGGCCGGCAGGGGGGACAGTTAGGGGCAACTAGGCCAGCAGGGGGGGCAGTTGGGAGTGACCAGGCTGGCGGGAGGGGGGGGCAGTTAGGAGCAGCCAGGCCAGCACATAGAGGCAGTGAGGGGTGATGAGGCAGGTGAGCAGTTAGGAGCCAGCAGTCCAGGATTGTGAGAAGGATGTCCAACTGCCGGTTTAATCGGACATCCTAAACCAGCAGTTGGACATCCCTGAGGGGTCCTGGATTGGCAAGGATGCAGGCTGGGCTGAGGGGACCCCCCCCCCAGCCCTGTACATGAATTTCGTGCACTGGGACTCTAGTCTATATATATAAAAGCCTAAGTAACTGGCCGAATGGTAGCTATAATGTGCACTGACCACCAGGGGGCAGACGCTCAATGCAGCAGCAAAAACCACAGGCATGGAAACATGGAACAGACTGATGAATCTCAGAGGGAAGGATGGAGAGAGGAAGGTGTAAAGAGATTAACCAAAGATCTTATATGCATACTAGAGGCTTGGGGCATGGATTCGTGCACCAGCAGGGATCCCTCTGCCTAGCCTGCACCCTCTTGCAATATGGGACCCCTCAGGGATGTCGGAGAGCCAGTTTTGGCCCGATCCCCGCAGGACGGTGAGGGACCCCACCAGTGCACAAATCCATGCACCAGGCCTCTAGTAGTTCATAATAATGATTCTGGTTTTTCCAGGAAGGTTAAATCAGTTCAACTTAGTTTGTCTAAAAATCGAGAGAAATATACAGCATATCTTAGAAAGATTTCCATCTAAAATAAATACTCTGGTATTTATAGGACTAAGACTCAATTTAAAGAAATTAATTCCCTAATAATTTAGATAAAGCTTTATAGAAATGGGATATTAAACAAATTCTAAACTCATTGTGTAAATTCTTTATTGATGGTATATGGTTTTCCAAGATATTAGTTGAATTTTACCAGACATATAGAAAAAACTTCCTTTCTGTTATGGTGTTGTAAGTATTATGGGTTTTGTTTGTTTTTTATGTCTACAGCCAAAAAAATACAACTATCCCCTAAAATCTCCTGGTGTTCGTCCATCAAACCCAAGACCAGGTACCATGAGACATCCCACACCTCTGCAGCAGGAGCCAAGGAAAATTAGTTATAGTAGGATCCCTGAAAGTGAAACAGAAAGTACAGCATCTGCACCAAATTCTCCAAGAACACCGTTAACACCTCCTCCTGCTTCTGGTGCCTCTAGTACCACAGATGTTTGCAGCGTATTTGATTCTGATCATTCAAGCCCTTTTCACTCAAGTAGGTGCTAAAATTTTAAGTGCTCTAAAGTAATTGTTAGTATTATATGTAAAACGGGTCTATATAATTTTTTTATTTTTTGTAAATTTGTAGACAAATCGAATACCATTTCAAAAGATATTATAAAAATAGAAAACAGCTAAACTCCAGCAACCTATAATTTTTAAAAAATTGGTTGGAACAGTCCTCCTTAAATTTATTATATTTTACTGAAAGACCTGGTGATGAAATTGCTAATTTCAACTTCATTTGAGCATCTGTTTTCTGTCGGTGAACTTAAAATGTGTATGTCCTATCCGGAGGAAACAAACCTACCTCTTAAAACCTGCAAGGAATGTTAGTCCCGGGCTTTAAATGCTGTCTCCGAAATTATTATATTTGAATACTCTTCATTGCATCATTCCCTTCCCAACAGACTCTGTAGTTTTTAATTTCACAGTATATCAAACTCAAGCACCTGCTTAACCTTTCTCAATCTATACAATCCAACAGATCGCACATAGTGCCTGCTAGGACACTGCAGATGCTTTCAAGCCCAGCCACACAAATCTCACAGGCTGCATGCTGTTCCTCATCGCTTTCTTATTTCTAGATCAGTACTATCTTTATCACAAAGAAAGAAATTGAAAAAACCCTCAGGCTAAGATTACAAAGCCTAATTTCTGGAACAAGGGTTTCTCCACTTGTCCGGCAATTTAAGTTAATAGGGTTTAATATTAAAACTTAATGTGAGCCACATGTGTAACTTTGAATGTGCTATATTCACATTTAAAAAAGCAAAAATAATTAGGTGAAATCAATTTTAATATATTTTATTTAACCCACTATTTATAAAATATTGTCATTTCAACATGAAATCAACATAAAAATTTATTAAGATATTTTACATTTTCTTTCTGTTGTAAATCTTCAAAATCCAGGATGCATTTTATACAGCACCATCAGTGTGGACTAGCCACATTCAAATGCTTAATAAGCACATGTGGCTAGTGGCTACCAAACTGTATAGCTCTGGTATAGCCCTTTTGGGGGAGCTACCTTTTATGTATAGATCCCCCTACCCCTATTAATTATTTAATAAGTTTCAGACTTTTAAAGCTCTAAGCACACACAACCTTTTTTCACTTGTTCATTAAATCAACATTTAAGTCACAAATCACCTTTAACCTCCACAACACTTCCGTATGTTCCACCCATTGGCTGATTAGCTCATTGTGCAGATCCAATTCTACCCTACTATTTGACGGAATAAAACCCCATACTCAGAGGCAGGGGGAGGAGGTAGAGAAGCACTGACCCAGCATTTGGGAATCTCGTTTGTCATTCCAGTCTGCTAGTATGCTTTCTGATTTTAGGTAAAATACTTTTACTGAGCCTTCGGGGGATCAAACTGGATTTAAAGTTTCTTCCAACTCAGAGGATCTAACTTTTTAACAAAAATTAACTTAAAATTATTCTTTGGAGGTGTATATTTTTTATTTGATCCAGAATCCTATTTATTTATTCCTGATTATTCATGCATTTGTAGTTACCAAGCAGTTTGTCTTGTCTTTATATCACCTAAAGTATATTTGTTTTTTTT
>PVJC01004018.1:0-66378 GCA_004026665.1 Murina feae | reverse complement strand
GAGAGAGAGAGGAGACATAAGAGAAAAAATATGAATAGTGTAGAAGGAGAAGCATGAGATGAGTATGGACTTAGAGCAGGGGACTGGAAATTAGATATAAGAGTAGGGTGAAATTTTCAGAGGGAGGTAAAAAGAGGGGGTAGGGATAGTTTAAAGCAGGACTGGGGTAAGAGAAACTGGACAGGAACAGGAGAAAGGTGAGGAAGAGAGTGTTGGTATAAAGGTAAGATGAAGATTGAGTAAAGTGATGCTCAAAGGAGAAATGAAAATAGAATGTGGAACGCGAATCACAAAATAAATTAAGGAGAAAATAAAATTAAACTGAAAAAGGTAAAATAGTAGTAGTAATAATATTGATTAAAAATAAAATCATAATAATTAAAAAAGTAAACTCAAGTGAGGAAAAAAGAGAAAGAAAAAAATTAGTTTCTTCGGTAAAAGGTGAAAAAATAAAAATAAAAATGTACAGTAATGAGGGTCATTCACTTTCTCTTCTCTTCGGTTTGACTCTCTTTTGTTCTGTCAGGTATTTAGGGGAGGATTGAAGTTACCCGTGATACACTGCTCTTCCGTGTTGTGGATCACAGTCCTAATTTCATAGTGGGCAGTATTTCTTTGTTTCCAGACTTCCTGTTTACAGAAGGGTCAGTTTGTTGTTCAGCCTCTGGGTGGCAGTATTCCTGGGAGGCCCTTCAGGGCCTGCAGTCCTCTCTAGCCATTATGTAGACCTCGTTTGCCTTACAGCACTCAATACTGGCTTGGGGGAGTGGTCTGCTCCAAATCTGTTTTTTTGCTGCTCTCTCCCCGCTCTGATCCCCAGGTTCCACAAAAAAAAGAATGTTCCCCTGCAGTCTCTGTCAGTGACCCCAACTGGATGCTCCTGTGTGATGAGCTCAACAGTCAAAAGCGAGGATTTAACAAGAAAAGAGAAGAAATAAAATAAAATAAAATCCCAGTCCATTCCGCGCTTCCTCTCTGCCCTGGCGTTAGCAGCCGGGACGCTGGCAGGGTCCAAGGCTGCCGTCTGGCACCCAATCAAGCTATGGGCCAATTTTTTCAGAATTCCTTTCTGCCAGCAGCCCCACGGGTTCCCCTCCCCCTAGTGGATTTTGCTGGCTCCGGGGGATGGAGGGGTTTGAGGGGTGCAGATTTCCCCTGCGCACCTGTGTGCACGCGCACACACACTCGGTTGTCTCTCACCTGGAACAAATCGTAACTTTATCTCAGTGAATTCCAACTTTCTCGTGGGAGGGCACGTGGCTCCTCTGAGTCTGCGTCTCCATGGGCTCTGGTGCTCCTGGAGTCCTGGCTGGTCCCGGGGCACCTCCGCTGCAGGGCTCCTGGATATGTGGGCTTGTGATGTGAGGCACTCTCCCCCTTGAGATGGTGCGTACTCCCCCACAGAGCCACCGCTCCGGGAGAAATTTCAGCGCCAAGCAGTTGCCCCGTGCTCTCCGGCAGACCCCAGGCTAAAATTCACTCCCAGCTGAATCTCCTGAGCCTATTCGGGTTGGGTGTCACTGGCTTCAGCAGCTCCCTGGGTCCGCTCCCGAAGAAGATGCAGGACCTGTGCCTCTATACGGCCGCCATTTCCTTCACTATTCTCTCTATAGTTTTTCTATACACCAATAATAAACGCCCAAAAAAAGAAATTTAAAAAGCAATTCCATTTACCATTGCAACAAAAAATTAAGATACCTAGGAATAAACTTAACCAAGGAGACAAAGGATCTGTACTCAGAAAATTTCAGGATGCTAAAAAGAAAGAAAGATAGAGGAAGACAGGAACAAATGGAGTAACATACCATATTCATGGATTGGTAGAATTAACTTCATTAAAATGTCCATACTACCAAAGCAATCTATAAATTCAACACAATCCTCATTAAAATATCAATGGCATACTTCAAAGACCTAGAACAAACTTTCCAAAACTTCATCTGGAATAAAAAAAAGACCCCCGAATAACTGCAGTAATCTTGAGAAAGAACAATGTTGGAGGGATCAGAAGACCAGATATCAAGGTATACTACAAAGTTACTATTCTCAAAACTGCCTGGTATTGGCATAAGAACAGACATATAGACCAGTGCAACAGAACAGAGAACCCAGAAATTGATACAAGCCAGTATGCTCAATTAATATTTGAGAAAGAAGGCAAGAGCATACAATGGAGCCAAGACAGTCTCTTCAGTAAATAATCTTGGGGAAATTATACAGATACTTGCAAATAAAATAAAAGAAAGACACTAGGTTGCCAACTTATACCATACAAAAAATAAACCCAAAATGGATAAAAGACTTACAGGTAAGATGGAAAACCATAAAAATCGTAAAGAAGCCATCGACAGCAAAATGGCAGACATTTCTCACAGCAATATCTTTACCTATACAGCTCCTCAGGCAATGGAAACTAAGAAAATAAACAAATGATACTTCACCAAAATTAAAAGCTTCTGCACAGCAAAAGAAATAATGGACAAAACAACAACAAAGCCCACTGCATGGGAGAACATATTTGCCAATGTTATCTCTAATAAGGGTTTAATCTCCAACATTTAACAGGGAACTCATGCAACTTAAAATGAAGATAGACAATCCAATAAAAAAATAATAGTCAAAGCACCTAAATGGACACTTTTTGAAAGAGGACATACAGAAAACCAAGAGATATATGAAAACATGCTCAAAGTCACTAATCATCCAAGAGATGCAAATCAAAACAACAATGAGATGCCATCTCACACCTGTCAGAATGGGTATCATCAACAAATCAACAAAAGACAAGTGCTAGAGAGGATGCAGAGAAAAAGGTAACCTTGTGCACTGCTGGTGGGAATGCAGACTGGTGCAGCCACTGTGGAAAACGATATTGACTTTCCTCAAAAAATTAAAAATGGAACTGCCACTTGACTCAGAAATATCACTTCTAGGAATATATCCCAATAAAACAGAAACACCAATCAGAAAGGATATATGCATTCCTATGTTCATAGCAGCACAATTTACAATAGTTAAGATTTGGAAACAGCCTAAATGCTCATCAGCAAATGAGTGGATTAGAAAATTGTAGTACATCTGCACAATGGAATACTATGCTGCTTTAAAAAAGAAGGAATTCTTAACATTTGCTACAGCATGAGTAGAACTGGAGAGCATTATGCTAAATAAAATAAGCCAGTCAGTGAAAATAAAAATACCACATGATCTCACTCATTTGTGGAATATAAAGAGCATTATGTACTGATGAGCAAAAATAGATACAGAGGCAAAGAAGCATCAAGCAGACTGTCAAACTAAAACAGGAAGGCTGTAGAGGGTGGGGAGGAGGTAAGATATCATCCAAAAGACTTGTATGCATACATATAAGCATAACCAATGGACTTAAGATACTGGGGGTTGGGGTGAAGTCATGTGCCGGGGAGTGGGGGTTGAGGGGATAGGAGAGGCCAGGGAAAGCTCAATGGGCAGAAAAAGAAGACATATGTACTACTATTTGTAATACTTTAAACAATAACATTTTAAAAAAGAAAAGCAAGGGATGCACTGAAAAACAAAAATAGACAAATTCCTATCTTTATGATGGTCTGGCTCCGCATTGAACATCTGCTGCCTGGTGGTCAGTGCCCATCATAGCTACCGGTCCTTCTGTCAGTAATTCCGTGGTTCAGTAGTTCAGTATTAGAGTTTTATTATATAGGATAGTATAGTCCATATCTAAACTAATAAAAGTGAAATAGTAAAATTAACCGTTTCTCCGAGACAGGGTAAGCCACGCCCACCAGCCAATCAGAGCGGCTGTATGCAAATTATCCCAGCCAACATGGAGGCCGCCACTCATGGACCTGAGTAAACGGCAGTTTCGGCAGTTTCCATTGCGGCAGGAGTGAAAGTGAAGCTGCGCCCGCTCCGCTTAAACTGGCTCTAGCGAAACACAGATTTGAAACAATATAACAATCATAGAATCCTCGGGAGCTGAAGGAAAGAGCAACCACGACCTAACCAGTAAAAGTAATAATTGTTTCATTTTAGACGCTGCGAGGTGAGGCAGAAGAGGCTTCCTTAGTAGTTAGTAGGCCGCCTTAAAGGAACAGTGCATCAATTATAGAAGATAAACAAACTCCAGAACCTGTGTCCAGCCAGCCTTGCTGGGACGTTGGGTCAATGGGAGCTGTGGGCAGCCTTAAAGCCCCTCACCCAGGCTGGTCAGGCACACCAGCAGGTGGACATCCCCCGAGGGGTCCCAGACTGCGAGAGGGCACAGGCCGGACTGAGGGACCTCCTGAGTGCACAGAGCGGCTGCAGGGAGGAACAGCGCAGGACCCAGAACCCGTGAGTGGGAAAGAGGCGGCAGGGTTGGAGGGCACCGAGAAGCGGGTAAGAGGTGGCAGAGAGTCGGTGGCCTGCTTGGCGGGCTTCCCAGGCCGTTTGCGGGACATCGGGGAGCAAGTAAGAGGTGGCAGGGGGTTGCTGGCCTGCTTGGTGGGCTTCCCAAGCCCTTTGCGGGACATCGGGGAGCAGGAAAGAGGTGGCAGGGGGTCGGTGGCCTGCTTGGCAGCTGTTCAGACCCTTGGAGGGGCATCGGGGAGCGGGTAGGAGGTGGCAGGGGGTCAGCGGCCTGCTTGGCCGCTGTCCAGGCCCTTGGAGGGGCATTGGGGAGTGGGAAAGAGGCAGCAGGGGGTCAGTGGCCTGCTTGGTGGGCTTCCCAGGCCCCTTGCAGAGCACTGGGGAGTGGGAAAGCAAGGTGGTGGGATGGGGAGCGAGAAAGGGGCGGCGGGGGGGGCCGGTCTCAGCCTGCTTGGTGGCTGCCCAGGCCTTTTGTTGGGCACCGGGGAGCGGGAAAGCAAGGCTGCAGGGGCCGGGGTCCTCCTTGGCAGCTCCCCAGACCCCTTGGCGGCACCGGGAAGTGGGAAAGGAAGGCAGCAGGGGACGGGTGAGTGGGAAAGAGTTGGCGGCCTGCTTGGCAGCTTCCCAGGTCCCTTCTGGGGATCAGGGAGCAGGAAAAGGCTAGTCTGACCACGAGATGGGGTTTTCCCTGCTTTCTGGTGGCTGGAGGAAAATGGGCAGTAGGTAAGTTTGGGAGGCAGGCAGCACCCAGCCCTGGCCACAGCTCAAAAAAGAGAACAACATGCAGGGGAGGGCAAGAGTCTGAGAGATCAACACAGAGGGGGTGCCTGCTCCAAGCCTTGATGGTGTGCCTGGGGGCAGGCCCCCAGCAAGTATACACACACAGGGGGACTGCTCTGAGCCTCAGATGCAGCTGGGGGCAGGTCCCCAGTGGTGACACACACACATACACACACACACACACAAAAGGTGCCTGGCAGACTGGGGCCATCATAGGACATCCACTGAAGGGTCCCAGACTGTGAGAGGGCACAGGCCGGGCTGAGGAACTCCCTCCACCCCGAGTGCACAAATTTTTGTGCACCGGGCCCCTAATTATATATATTTATATATATGTATGTATATGTGTATGTGTATATGTATATGTATATGCATATGTATATGTATATGTATGTATGTATATATATTATCTTAATAATTTTTAATATTTTTATTATGAATTTTAAATTAATATTTAAATTATTAAACTTTCAGGAATTTTGCAAGTCAGCTATAAAACACAGCCATTAAAAATTAAATTGTTTTTAAATATAAATTACCTTATGTATTTAAAATAATCAAAATAAATTATCTTAAAAACAAAATTAATAAATACAGAAAATCATCCTTGCCTAGTTATTTACCACATTTTACTAATATCTTGCTCTTCAGTTTATTTACATCTATCATATCACTAGGGTGGAAATAAATAATTGTGCTCAACTGGACATCCTTTCCCAACTCTGCTTTAAATACATCATATTGGTGACTTGAAACTGACTAAGGTTGAGTGTTCACACCATGAAATTTTTTAAAGGCCATAAAATAGGCCTTTTTATTTTGTTGATTTTATTTCTATGTTGTAAAATGCAGATTAAAATTAAATGTATAACATGTCTATAACTAAGACTTGTGCATAACACATAAAATTGAAGAAATATTCTTTTAATTTTTAAAAATTATTATCTTATTAAGCATGAAAATTACTGACAACATTGACTAACAAGTGAGTTCCAATGTTTTCTTCATTGGTTCATTTTTGTCATACTCTAAACAAAAATGTCATGGAAAGATATTTTTTCATCAGTTGCAACCATAGCATGCCTAGAGATAAGAGTTCAGCAAAAGTTACAGAAATCATTCTGTGAAAATCAATTAGCATTATAAAATTTGTAATAAAGAATATTAGATATCTTATTATTTTTAAGTTGTGCATTGTATACTCTTTATATCTAACAACTTTATAATCTATATAAATAAAAATTTAAATGTTCATTTGTTCAAAATCTCAAATCTCTGAAAGTTCTTCACTGATTGCTTTGAATACATTGCATTTGAATACGTGTGTTTTTATATACCTACATTATATAGATATCACACCTGTAACAGGTAAAAACATGTTTTTTTTTAAAAAAAGACAGGTAAAAACATGCTTTAAAAAAAAAAAACAGCGCCCTCTGTTGGACATAAAAGCAACACAAGTTACAAACTTAACAATATTATTCAGTCTAACATTCAAAGCCAGGCAGTCACATACAAGTCCATCAACACTGTTGTGGAAGCAGATGAAGTGGTTAATTTTCTAACAGAATTTGGGAATTCACTCGATCTGCCAGGGATGCCACCACACATACTGCAATGGAAAATTGGCATGCCAATTATCATGTTGCAAAATATCAACCAGTGCAGGGCTAGGTCTCGGGCCGAGGCTGAGCTGGGGCTCGGGGTGTAGGCAGCCACCGTGGTCTCCCCCATGCTGGTGGCCAAGGGCTCTTGGAGAGTGTTGCAGGTGAGGGTGGAGAGCTTCCTTGGCTCCTTTTTCCACTGGCTTTCAGGTGGCTCGGTGAGGGCCCCTGCCAACGGGAGTCAGGAGAGGCCAGGCCGCTTCGGGCACAAGTTGCAGGGCATAGGGTGCAGGCTGCCTGTGGGGAGTGGGGGTGCACACCGGCGCTGAGGGGCCGGGCTGCAGAGGCGCACATGTGCGAAGCCAAATCATACGAGCAGGGCGGGGGCAGTGGCGTATATCCACGAGTATTGTGCAATTAAACATATTAGAAACGTGTGCTTTCTCTTTTCTTTCTTTTCCATTTAACCAGACTGGGCCACAGCAACGTGTGGCCGGGTATAGCTAGTATCTAATATAATAAAAGAGTAATATGCAAATTGACCGTTACCCGAGACACCTAAGCCATGCCCACCAGCCAATCCACGCCTCCCAGCCAAGATGGAAGCCAGTAGCTACGGAGCTAGAGGAAACCAGAGGTTTCTGTTGCAACTGCCTGCCTAGGCTGGCTGAGCCTCTGCTCACAGCCATGCCCACCAGCCAAGCCATGCCTCCCAGCCAATCAGAACGGCTGTATGCAAATTAACCCAGCCAAGATGGAGGCCAGCAGCTACAGAGCTAGATCAAACCAAAGGCTTCTGTTGCAACTGCCTGCCTAGGCTGGCTGAGCCTCTGCTCACGGTCATACCCACCAGCCAATCAGAGCGGCTATATACAAATTAACCCAGCCAAGATGGAGGCTGGCAGAGCAGCTCTGCACTGGGAGCTTCCGTGGCCAGCATAGCTGTGCCAGGTGTGTCAGCTCAGTGGGGGGGGGGGGTCTGGCCTGGGGCCTCCTCGTGGCATCCAGGAGTGCCCATCTGGGTCCACTGCCTGGCTCTGCCCCCTGGGGGCCTCCCCGGGGCATGCGGGAGCATGGGGGTCTCTGCGAGGTGTGCAGGAGCAGCCGTCCTGGGTCTGCTGCCTTGCTTCCCCCCCGCCCCCGGGGACCTCCTTGGGGCATCCAGGAGTGCCCATCCTGGGTCAGCTGCTTGGCTCTGCACTGGGGGCCTCCATGGGTGTCCAGGAGCACCTGTCCTGGGTCTGCTGCCTGGCTTCACCCCGGGAGCCTCCTTGGGGGTGTGCGGGAGCACCCGTCCAGGGTCCGCTACCTTCATCTGCCCCCCAGGGGCCTCCACAGGGCGTGTGGGAACATCTGCTGCACAGAGCAGAGAATCCGAAGCCAGTCTGCTGCCCAGCTCCACCCAGGGTGTGTTTGCTCAGCAGCAGGGCCCCACCGAGGGATCCTGCACCAGCGTCCGCCCCTGGTTTGCCACCCAGCTCTGCGCCAGGTGTGTCTCCTCAGCGGTTGGGGCCTATCAGGCATGTTCGATCGTGGGCCCTCTGGTGGGAAGCATCCAGGCCTGCACTCACAAGCCCTCCCACCCCCCAGTGCACAAACCCTGAAGGGGCTGTGGGCAGCCTGAAAATGGCCCTCAGCCCCTAACCCAGGCTGGCCAGGCATGCTAGCAGGTGGACATCCCCCCCCCACAAGGTGTCCCAGACTGCAAGAGGGCACAGATCGGGCTGAGGGACCCCCACCCCCCGAGTGCACAAGTTTTTGTGCACCGGGCCCCTAGTGTGTATATATCTATAGATATACATAAAGTTTTTTAAGAAACTAAGTTTTAAATTTATAATGAAATTCTATCTAATAAAAGAATAATAGGCAAATTAACCATCACTCTGTGATAAAGATGGTGGCACCCATAAAGGCTGGCAGGATGCTGGTGGCATCACCCCAGCAACGTGAACCCAGCAGGCAAGGGGCTCCACAGGGCCTGCTGGGTGGTGGCAGTGACGACTGGGGAGCAGGAAATCAGGACAACCAGGGAGCAGGCAAGCAGGGCCCACAAACAGCACCTACCAGGGCCTGCTGACAGTGGTGGTGGCAACCGGGGAGCAGGCAATGGGGACCCACAGGCAGCACCCATCAGGGCTTGCTGGGTGGTGGCTGCGGCCACCATGGAGCAGGCAAGCAGGGCCCGCAGGCAGTACCAGCAGGGCCTGCTGGGCTGTTGTCATAGTGACCCACGAGCAGGCAAGGGGGGCCACAGGCAGCACCCAGCACACCATCCCCGTGGTGTGGAGCAGACAGGCCCTGCAGAGAGCACAGGACCATGCAGAGTGGGCCCAAGCAGTCAGTAGCATATCCCCTGAGGGCTCCTGAATTGGAGAGGTGCAGGATGGGCTAAGGGACCTCTCCGCTTGCCCTCCCCCACACCCCCACTGTGCACAAATTTCATGCACCAGTCCTCTAGTAAATGTATATATGTGTATACACATGCACATGAACTTTTTCATGGAACAAGTTATTAAACATTTTCCAGCATAGTACTGCATAGGATAATTGTTTACCATTAAATTCCCAGGATTCAATGCCTCAGATTCTAAATCAGTGCATCTGGGGTGAGGCCCAGTTCTTGAAACAACATTTCTTTTCTATAGTACAAGCCTTAAGTATGATTAAGGAGAAGAGAAAAATAAGAAAATTAAATATATATTGTTTGAGTTTAGAATAGTTCTAGATATCAGTAGGTGCTGTCTTTAAGAAGAAATATACAGGTACCAATAAAAGGGAATACATTCACTTTTTGAGGATGAAAAATAATCTATGTTCATGATTTTCCACCTGGTATTAGACAAAGCAAATCTATTTTGTATGGTAAGATTAAAATATTTTTCTACAAAATATGCTTATTTCTTAAATTATTCATTTAACACTGCCACTGCAGTCAAAATCAGTATGAAAATAAGAAGCTATTTCAGAATTATTCATGAAATATGAATGTTTATTAAACTGTTTTTTAAACTTTTTTTAAAGACTTTTAATTGATTTTTAGAGAAAGAAGGAAAAAGAGGAAGAGAGAAATATGAATGTGAGAGTAAAACATCAATTGGCTACCTTCTGCATGCCCCCTACTGGGAATCAAACCCAAAACCCAGGTATGTGTCCTGACCAGGAATTGAACTGCCAACCTTTCCATGAACTGAGCCACATTTTCCAGACCTATTATAGTTCGATTATATATATATATATATATATATATATATATATATATATATATATATATAGTTTATTTATCTAGAAAACTAATACTATTGACAATTGTTTTCAACCCTAAGGTAAAGATAGCTCACAGAGTATTGTACTAAATTGTTCTCTATTCAGAAAACTATAACTCAGCATTGAAATTTATAACTTCTATATTTCTAATTGCCCATTAATATTTTATCAATATTCCACCCCATAGTGACAAATATTTTGAAACTTTTTCTCCTGGTTTCATGATGTGATAACCTTAGATTATGACCATTTAAATGACTTTATTCATACACATGGGTTTTGAAAACAGTTCTAAGTAAATCATCTAGTTATTTCTGATGAAAAACCATTAGATATCCAATTACTGATTCTATTCAATTCTGCTATTCACTTTTAATGTGTTTTCATAAAAATTCCTTATGATATTATGTTCTTATTGTTCAATAGATCTCTGCATATAAATGTAAAGAAGGGAATAGTGAGCCTGCCTGGAAAGGCCAGCAAAAACATTTAAATGGGTCAAGGAAGGTATTCATATTCTTATCAGAATTCTTACAAAGAGATGAACAGCAATTCATCAAGTAAATTCAAATCTATTTCTTCACTTATCCCCAAAATAAAAGGCACATACTGCACCTCCATAACTAGTGTTATACATTCGCTGTCCTTATGAATTGCACATGGGAATATAATCATTATTTGGATGAAATATAGTGGCCTTGCTATGATTAGCTGCAGTTAACCTTTAAAAGGCCAGATTCTCTGATTCCAACATGGGGCTGGCAGGACTAGAGTGAGGGGGAGAGAGTGGGGGAGAGAGGGAGTGAAAGGGCATTTGTAGACATGCGTGTGTGTGTGTGTGTGTGTGTGTGTGTGTGTGTGTGTGTGTGTAGGTGGGGGCAGTCCGATCATGCAGGATGTGGTTCAGGCTCTCCTGACCAAAGAGACCCTGCTACTGCCACAAGCACTCAGTGAGCATGACTGTGGCTCAGAAACCACAATGCCATCTTGAAGGGTTTACAAGGTCATCCGTGGAAGGAGGCTGCAAGGTGAAGCAGTGGCTAGGCACCCAACCTTGCTACCATTAGGACTCACCGTGGCTTGAGCCCAAAATCACAGGCACTCCACCTTGTGCCCTCGAAGATCACAACCCACACTCTCATGCTTGCGACAGATGCTGGCAAGGCCTTTGTGCTCTTGGCAACACATCCAGCCTGAAACCGGGTGCCTGACAAGACACATCCTGGACACTGTGCCACCACCCTGTGACCACCACTGACCTATAAGGACTCTTTCCTTTGCTGTGTACTCACCCACTGCCACTGCTACTGTGCTGCCACTGCAGCCCTAGAGCCCAGCTGCTGGGCTCCAATGCCAGGGTTCTGGGGCAGGAAGTACACTGAAAGCCAGGAGATGGATATAGCTTCCCCAGACCTGGACCTATTGAACTGAGAACCTGAGGAGACTGAAGAGGCTGCAGATCAGTAGGTGAAACAAGAAGGACTGGGACTGAGAGAGGAGACCTCCAGGGCACTGGCTGTGTGCACTGCAGAGTGAATGAAGCAGTGGAAGCCTGGGGTTGAAGTCCCTGGATAGAGTAGCACTAGCGCTCGCCATGCTGCAGCCTGGGAAGCTCCTATGACCAGGGCCACACAGTGGAGTTCAGGGCCAGCATGCATAGGAGGGGTCTGAAGGACATACTTAACGTTGAATCTTGGGGGCCTTCTATTTCTTGGAGGAACTTATGCAGGTGAGCAGAAAGGGGGTTGGTCAGTAGGTCCAGGAATATCAGCCCTGCCCTCCTGGAATGCAGGAGAGGTCTCCTCATTCCAGCCAGCAAAACAACTGCTTCTGACTGACCTGCAGTGACTGGACATAAAGGGGAAAACTCTGAGGCATGAAATTTGTGCCCCCACAAGTGCCAGAGAGGAGGTGTCAGCAAACTAGACAGAACTGAGGCATTGAAAGGAGAAGAAAGGCCCATACCCTCTCCTACAAGCCTCTGTCACCACCCCCAACATGTGTTTGATCAAATCATCCCAGTTATGACCAGGAAATCCCCACAAAGCCCAGCTCCATGGGGGAAGGGAGTAAAGCTTAGAACAGAGTCAATCAAGGAATGAGGCTCAAGGCAGAACCAGCCTTTGGACTAAAGAGTCCCCACTTACTGGACTACTAAGGGCTTCAACTTCTTAGATCTCAATCAGGTTGCTCAGGGCCAGAAAGGGATAGTAACTCAGATTTACTTGCAGAGCAGCTTCCAGGGAGTCCAGGATAGACCAGATTCAACAACATCACAGCAAAATCCAGTGAGCTTCACAAAGAGTGGACCCAAAGTTTTTAAATGTGTGATTATGTACGGTTTCGTTTTTTGTTTTGTTTTGGTTTGGTTTTGGTTTTGGTTGGGGTTTTTTTGGTGTGTGTGTGTGTGTGTGTGTGTGTGTGTGTGTGTGTGTGTGTGTGAATGGATTCTTTTGTTTTTGTTTTTTGTTGTTTGCTTGTTTTTCTACATTTTTTCATTCTATTCTTTTTCTTGCATATTTCTATTTTCCCTTTGATTTGATTCTACTTTTGTCTATTTTTGTTATTATAAATTTTTCTTATTTCATTGTTTTTCTCTTTTTCCTCATTTTTCTCATTTTATATTTTCTATTTATAACTTATATCCATTATCACTACATTTCAAATTTGTTATTTTATGTCACTTATTTTCTGTTTCCTTCTCTTTTTTTCTCCTATATAAGTTCTTTTAGCTTCCTCCTTGCTTCCATATAGCTATTTCTTCCTCTTTCTCCCTTTTCTTATATCCCCTGTAAGTCTTTGTTTGTATGTCTTTTAGTATTCTATTTTTATTTTATTTTATTTGTTTTGCTTTCTCTTCTTTTTTCTTCCAACTATTTCCTGTTGTTGCATTGAGTAGCTTGATTTTTGTGGTATTTTTGTTTTGATCCTGTTTTGTCTTATTCTGTTCTGTCAGCACCTGTATAATAGCTGGAATGACAATGTTGGCATTCAATCATACTGACAGCTAGTAGGAGGGGAGACCTGTATGGTCTCACAAATGGGACATCAACAATCAAGACCCAATTACAACAGGAGAGCCCAAATAAGGCATACAAGGGGTATTCCTAGAGAATTTAGCTAAGGTGAACAAAGAGACTGCACTATTTGACTCCTCATGACACTTTCAACATAAGACTCCCCCACGAAGACTGGGAGGCAAAACAGTTCTAATACATAGAAGAAAAAGGAGACAACTAAAATGGGGAGACAAAGAAACAACCACCAAATGAAAGGGGAAAAAAAAGGAATCTCCAGAAAAGGAACGAAATACTATGGAGGCAAGCAACCTATCAGACATAGAGTTCAATGCAATGGTAATAAAGATGCTTAAGGAAATTAGTGTAACTAAAATAGCATGTAAAGGGAAATAGAGGTCATGAATAATAATCCAACAGAGAAGGAGACAAAAGGTGGCTGAATAGGCAGGCATGTCCCAAGACTTATCCTAGAGCAGATAGAAGGAGCATCTAAATCAAATAATATCCACCTGAAATTGGTGAAGTAGATGCAGCTGGTGAGACAATTCACAGCAGGTAAGGGCAGAGGATGCCTGGAGAATGGTAGGATTGGGAATCTGGGTTGGAGAGAGTTGCAAGACTTCTAAACTGAGAGAATTAGAAGGAATCCACACAGCATCAAGTACTTCTCCCTTGGGGACAGGCATAACATTTGACTGTGGAAAGCAAATCCACAGGGCTGCTGGTGGTAGGGAATTCTAAATCTAACTCTAAAGCCATGACAGCAGCCCCAGAGTGGGAAGCCTGAAGAACTGCCCAAGCCACATGGTGCCAGGAGAGGGAAATTCACAGTGGTATAATTGTTTACCCTTATTTTTGTCTTTGCTTTTAGTTGAAAAATCCAGTTCATAGGACATTTCAAATACAAACACTCACCTGTGGCTGAGGTGCAGGTGGAAGTGCAGACTTGTGGAGCCTGTGCAGAGGCTGTGGAGAAGACTGGTTTGGGAAGAGGTGACTGGGAGTTCAGCACTAGCACATTCCTGACACTCCAGACCATTTTTTCTGAAAGAGCTAGTCCCTCCCAGAAGTCTCGAGACAACCAACACAGCCACACCCAGAGTACACCCTAAATGATACAAAGGAATCAAAAAATCTGAATAGCCCCTAAGAGCCCTCAGGGACTGGGTTGAAGAGAATCTGTCCAGTCCTGGAAAGCAATAATAGCAACCTCCCTAACTATAGCCCTGTCAGAAAAAACCACTTGAGACATTAAGATTGATAGTGGGCAGACAGACTAAGTGGGCACATTGGTCCCGTCTGCTGGCAGTCAAGGCAGTGGAGAGAGACACAACAGGGGAGTGTTCGATCACTTGGAACTTCAACATGGTGCTGATTACCTAACAGGAAAATGAGAAGTGCCAGACAGTAAAGAAGAGTGGAATCTTAAAACAGCCCCCATGGGGCATTAAAACTTGGCTGAAACAAATCACACTTCCCTTTTTATTTTATTTAATCTTTTAAAAAATTTTTTACTTTTATTTGGTTTTTTGTTTATTTTTTATTTTTTCATCATCCTATTTTTATTTGTTATTGTTATTTTATCTTTTTTCTCTCTCTCTCTTTTCTTCTTATCCTCTTTCTACCTCCTCTATACTGAACTGAGCTCCCTCCCCATATTCATTCAATTCCTTAACCTTACTTTCTGTATATAGCTCTGCCTCTACAGATTCTGACCCCACCATCTCTTCTGGGTGTTTGTTGTTTGCATTATTTGGTTCATCTGTTTGTCCTGTGCTGTTTTCACCATATATAATTTTTCTTCTTTTTTCTTCTTTTACTTTTCTCTCTTACCGTTTTTTCTTTCCTCAATATCAATTTTGCCCTCTTTTCTCTCCCCTAATTATCTTTTCTCTGGTGCTCATTTATATTGGGGTTATTGGTGTTCTGAGTACGTTCATCTATTGTTCCCTTTGTGTCATGTCTTGTTGAGCTGTATTTTGTGCTGCTTGGTCAATGTGGTAGAGAGCAAGCCACATAATAAGACACTCTGAGAGGAGACTTCATCCACAAATGGGACAATAACACTCAATACCCAACTACACCAAGAAAACCCAAATATCCCAAGTAGGAGGCATCCCTAGATTGCCAACCCCATAAGAGCAGAGAGATTGCACCAATGGGTCCAACAAAACATCTACTATATATGATAAACTCAAAAAATCTGGGTGGCAGAGCAGTTTGATCTGACACATAGAAACAATCACAAAGGAACAGCAAAATGGAGAGACAAAGAAACAATCTCACTTGAAAGAAAATGAGGAAAAACTAGAAAAGGAAAGAAATGAAATGGAGGCAAGCAATTTGCCAGACAGAGAATTAGGAGCAGTAAAAAGGATGGAAGACAAATTCAACATGTGTAAGAACCAAGGGGAAATGAAAAATGACATAGCCACAGTACAGAACACAATGGAAAGTTACAACAGTAGACTAGAAGAAGATGAGAAAGACATCAGGAAGTTGGAACAGCAGTCACCAACCTTTCGAACCACACAGACCACAGGTTGGCAACAGCTGAGTTAGAAGACAAGGTAGAAAAAAAAACACTGAAGCACAGCAGCAACTGGAAAGAAACTTTAAAAATCAAGAGGAGATCCTAAGGAAGCTTTGGGAGAACACAAAGTTAAACAACATCCACATAATAGGGGTGCCAGCAGGAGAGGAAGCTGAGCATGGAACAAAAAACCTGTTTGAAGAAATAATGACAGAAAATTTCCATGATGTTGGAAAGGCAGTTACCACACAAGTCCAAGAAGCATATAGAGTCCCAAAGAAAATGAACCCAAAAAGGATGACACCAAGATATATAATTAAATTGACAAACATCAGTGACAAAGTAAAAATCTTAAAGGCTGGAACTCTCCTTAGAATATCAACTTATTTCTCAACAGAAACACATCAGGTCAGAGGAGAATGGAATGAAATATACAAAGTGATGCAAATCAAAGGAATGAATCCAAGAATACTATACTCAGCAAGGATAGCGTTCAAAATTGAAGGTGAAATCAGGAGCTTCACAGACAAAAATGGGCTAAGGGTATTTATTACCACCAAGCCAGCAATGCAAGAAGTGCTACATGGACTGCTATAAAAAGAACAAATAGAAATAGAAGAAGGAACACAGGCAAAAAGAATAAAAATGGCAAAAAACAAGTACCCACCAATAATTACCTTATACATAAATGGATTAAATGCTCCAATCAAAAGACCTACAGTAGCTGAATGCATAAGAAAAAATGACCCATATATTTGCTGTCTAAAGGAGAGCCACCTCAGAACAAAGCATTCACACAGACTGATAAGGAATAGATGGAAACAATTTTCAGGTAAATGGAAATGAGAAAAAAATTTTCAGAGAAATGGAAATGTTGCAATACATATATATGACAAAAATACACCTCAAAGTGAAGGTGATAACAACAGATAAAGAGAGCCACTTCCTAATACTAAAGGGAGCAATTCAACAAGAGGGTGTAACTCTGCTAAACATATATGCACCCAATAGAGGAGCACTTAATACATAAAAAAAATTCTGGAAGATAACAAGTGAGAGATGGAAAGCAATACAATCATAGTACAGGACTTTAATACCCCCATTAACACCACTGGTTAAATACTCAAAACAAAAAAATCAGCAAAGAAACATCAATCCTAAGTGACTCACTAGAGCTGATGGACTTAATTAATATCTTTAGAACATTTCAACCCAAAGCCATGGAATATACATTCTTCTCAAGTGCACACAGGACATTTCAAAGATAGACCACATATTAAATCATAAGTAAAGTCTCTTCAAATTCAAGGAGATAAAAATCACATCAAGCATCTTCTCATATCAAAATGGCATTAAATTAGAAATCAACTACAATAAAAACAATCCAAAAATTCAAACACTTGGAAACTAAATAACATGCTATTAAACAATGATTGGTTTACCAAAGAGATAAAAAAAGAAATAAAACAGACCCTGGAAACCAATGACAATGAAAGCACAACAATCCAAAAACTATGGGACACAGTAAAAGCAGTTCTGAGAGGGAAGTTCATAGCTCTACAGGCCTACCTCAAAAGAAGAAAGAAAGAAAGAAAGAAAGAAGAAAGAAAGAAAGAAAGAAAGAAAGAAAGAAAGAAAGAAAGAAAGAAGAAGGAAGGAAGGAAGGAAGGAAGGAAGGAAGGAAGGAAGGAAAGAAAGAAAGAAAGAAAGAAAGAAAGAAAGAAAGAAAGAAAGAAAGAAAGAAAGAAAGAAAGAAAGAAAGAAAGGAAGGAAGAAAGGAAGGAAGGAAGGAAGGAAGAAAGAAAGATCATAATAAATTATCTACTCTGCAACTTAAAGAATTACAAAGAGAGCAACAAGAAAATCCCAGATTGAGCAGAAGGAAGGAAATAATAAAGATCAGAGAGGAAATAAATGACATAGAGACCAAACAAAATAAAACAAAACAAAACAAAACAAAATACAACAGACCAATAAAACTAAGAGCTGGTGCCCTAACTGGTTTGGCTCAGTGGATAGAGCATCGGCCTGTGGACTGAAAGGTCCCAGGTTCAATTCCAGTCAAGGGCATGTACCTTGCTTGCAGGCACATCCCCAGTAGGAGGTGTGCAGCTGATCAATGTTTCTCTCTCATCAATGTTTCTATCTCTCTCCCTTCTTCTCTGTAAAAAATCAATAAAATATATATTAAAAAAACAAAAACAAGAGCTGGTTCTTAGAAAGGATAATCAAGATTGATGAACCTCTAGCCAGGCTCATCAAGAAACAGAGAGAGGATCCAAATAAACAAAATCAGAATGAAAGAAGTGAAGTAACAACTAACCCCACAAAATACAAAGGATTGTAAAAAAAAAAATACTATGAACAACTCTATTCCAACAAATGGGACAACCTTGACAAAATAGACATATCCCTAGAAATATGGCAGAACAAAAGACCTAAATAGGCCAATAACTACTGGTGAATTTGAAACAGTAATCAAAAAAACTTCCAGCAAACAAAAGTCAGGGACCAGAAGGCTTCATAGGGGACTTATACTAAACATTCAAAGAAAGACTAAAACCTATCCTTCTCAGACAATGCCAAAAATTTCAAGAGGAAGACACACTTCCAAGCTCATTCTATGAGGCCAGTATTACCCTAATCCCAAAACAAGATAAAGATACCATAGAGAAAGAGAATTATAAGCCAATATCCCTGATGATGCAAAAATCCTCCACAAAATTCTAGCAAATCAGATTCAGCATTACATTAGAAAGATGATACACCATGACCAAGTGGGATTTATTTCAGGAATGCAAGGCTGGTGTAATATCCAAAAATCAATCAATGTGATACACCACATAAACAGAGAGACAAAAATTACATAACAATATCAATTGATGCAGAAAAGGTATTTGACAAAATCCAACATACTTTCCTGATAAAAACTCTCATCAAAGTGAGAATAGAGGGATCATACCTCAACATAATAAAGCCTTATATGACAAACCTATAGCCAACATCATACTCAATAAGCAAAAACTAAAACCATTTTCCGTAAGAACAGGAATGAGACCAGGATGCCCACTTTCACCACTCCTGTTTGACATAGTACTGGAAGTGCTAGCCATAGCAACCAGAAAAGAAGAGGAAATAAAAGGCATCCAAATTGGAAAAGAAGAAGTAAAATCATCATTATTCGCAGATGATATGATATTGTACATAAAAAACCCCAAATATTCTATCAAAAAACTACTAGAACTAATGCATGAATTCAGCAATAGAGCAGGATACAAAATTAACACCCAGAAATCTATGACTTTTTTATACACAAATAATGAAATCACAGAAATAGAAACTAAAATTTTAAAAAATCCCATTTACCATTGCAACAAAATCATTAAGATACCTAGAAATAAATTTAACCAAGGAGATAAAGGACCCATACTCAGAAAATTTCAGGGCAGTGAAAAAAAAAAAAGATAGAGGAAGACAAAAACAAATAGAAGAATATAGCATGTACATGGATTGCAGAATAAACGTAATTAAAATGTCCATACTACCTAAAGCAATCTATAGATTCAATGCAATTCTCTTTAAGATATCAACAGCATACTTCAAAGTCTTAGGAAAAACTCTCCAAAACTTCATCTGGAATAAAAAAAGACCCTGTATAGACTCAGCATCTTGGGAAAGAAAGACAAAGTTGGAGGGATCACAATACCAGCTATTAAGCTATACTATAAAGCCACTGTTCTCAAAACTGCCTGGTACTGGCACAAAAACAGACTTGTAGACCAATGGAACAGAACAGAGAACCCAGAAATCGACATAAGCCAGTATGCTCAATTAATATTTGACAAAGGAGGCAAAAGCATACAATGGAGTCAAGACAGTCAAGACTCATGTAATAAATAGTGTTGGGAAATTTGGACAGATACATGCAAAAAAATGAAATTAGACCATCATCTTACACCACTCACACAAATAAACTCAAAATGGATAAAGTACTTACACATCAGAAAGGAAACCATAAAAATCTTAGAAGAACCATGGGCAGCAAAATCTCAGACATATGCTGAAGCAATATCTTCACTGATACAGCTCCTAGGGCTTTAGAAATTAAGGAGAAAATAAACAAATGGGAGTACATCAAAATAAAAAGCTTCTGCACAACAAAGAAACAATCTACAAAACAAGAAAGTCCACTGCATGGGCGAACATATTTGCCAATGTTATCTTCGTTAAGGGTTTAATCTCCAAAATTTATAGGGAACTCATACAACTTAACAAAAGGTAGATAAACAATTCAATCAAAAATAGACAAATTACCTAAATAGACACTGCAAAAGAGAACATACAGAAGACCAAGAGATATGAAAACATGCTCAAAGTCACTAAACATCCAAGAGCTGCAAATCAAAACAACAATGAAGTATCATCTCACACCTGTAAGGATGGCTATCATCCACAAATCAACAAACAACAAGTGCTGGCAAGGATGTTGAGAAAAAGGGACCTTCTTGCATTGATTGTGGGAATGCAGACTAGGGCAGCCACTGTGGAAAACAGTATGGAATTTCTTGGAAAAATTAAAAACGAAGCTTCTATTTGAACCAGTAATCCCACTTCTAGGAATATATCCCAAGAAATCAGAAACACCAATCAGAAAGGACATATGCACCCCTATGGTCATAACAGCACAATTTACAATAACTAGGATTTGGAAATAGCCTAAGTGCCCAACAAATGAGTGGATTAGATCTACACAATGGAATACTACGCTCTTGTAAAAAAGAAGGAATTGTTACCATTTGCAACAGCATTGATGGAACTAGACAGCATTATGCTCAGCAAAATAAGCCAGTCAAAGAAAGATAAATATCACATGATCTCACTCATTTGCAGAATATCACAAACAACATAAACTGATAAACAAAAATTGAACCAGAGACATAGAAGCATCAAACAGACTGTGCAATCTATGAGGGAGGGGCCGGTGAGGGAGTTAGAAATCAACCAAAGGATTTGTATGCATGTATATGAGCATAAGCAATGAATACAGACAGTAGGGGAGTAAGGGCATGTGCTGGTGGGTGGGAGTGGCCATGGAGAAGTCAATGGGGGAAAAGGAGACTCATGTAATACTTTAAACAATAAAGAATTAAAATTAAAAATAAAAATAAATAGAGAGATATGAAGAATGATTTATCTGACAAAGAGAACACAATGAAAGGTATTAAAAGTAGATTGACCCTGCCACTGTCAGTGATTGAGAGTTGACCTATGGATCAGAAGTACACAGTTCAATTTCCAGTAAGAGCACATGACTGGGTTGTGGGCTCAATCCCAAGTGTGTGGTATGCAGGAGGTGGCGGGTCAATGATTCTCTCTCATTATTAAAGTTTCTAGCTCTTTCTCTCCCTTCCCCTTCCTCTCTGAAATCAAAAATAATATTTTTTTAAAAAAGATTGCATGAAGCAGAGAATAGAATCAGCTATTTGGAAGACAAGGTAGAAATAAATACCCAAGATTTTACTTCAGGAGAGAAGAAAAAAAAACAGCCGAATATGCAGACATGTCCTGCACCTTGTGCTGGAGCAGATAGAAGGAACAACTGAATCAAATAATGACCACCAGGAATAAGAGAACTTCTAGCCAGGAAGGGCAGAGGAGGCCTGAAGAATGGTAGTATCAGGTATCTGGGCTAGAGAGAGATGCATGACCACCAGGCCAAGATGGTCAGAAGGAAGCTACATGGCACCAAGTTCACATCCCTTGGGGACAGGCATAACATCTGACTGGGGAAAGGAAGTCCACAGGGTTGCTGGCAGCTGGGAAATCTAGATCTAAATCCACAGCTGTGAGAGACTGCGCCCAGAAAAGCGGTCTGAAGAGCTGCCTAAGCCATGTGGTGCTGTTGCATGGTTGTTTTGCCTATTTTATCTTTTATTCACTAAACTCAGTTCATAGGACCTTTCAATTACAAACACTCACCCAAAGCTGCAGTATAGTTACAGGTACAGATTTGTGGAGCCTGGGGAGAGGCTGTGAAGGAGCGCACGGCAGGGAGAGGTACCCAGGAATCTAGCAATGAGACATTCATTACCTTCAAAACCTAGGCAGCCATTTTTCTCCTGAAGAGGCATCCCCTTCCAGCAGCCTCAAGGCCACTAATACAGCCACACTCAGCCTACACCTTGAGCTTTACAAAGGAAACACATATACTGAATAACCCCAAAGAACCCTCAGGAACTAGGTTGAAGATGGGCCATTCAGTCCCTGAAAATGATACAGCACCACACCCACCTTAAGCCCTGTCAGAAACAGATGCTTGAGTGATTAAGATTGGCAGCAGACAGATAGGCAAAGTGGGCCGATTGATCTGGAACTGCTTGCAGCCAAGACTGTGGAGAGTTGTGGATCACTTGGAACTTTAACAAGGTGCTGACTACCTAAAAGAAAACTGAGATTTGGCAGACAGGAGAGTGGGGTCATAAACCAGCCCATGTGGGGCATTAAAACTCGGCTGAAGCAAACTATATTTCACTTTTGTATTTTTTATCTTTTATTTAAATTTTTTTCTTCTCTTATCTTTTTTCCCATTATTTTTCTTCCTTCTATTTTTATTTTTTGTTGTTGTTTTATTTTATCTTATCTATTTTATTTTTTCCTCCCTTTTCTTCCTCCTGTCTCCCTTTTTCATTCTGTTTTCTCTTCTCCTATCCTAGCTTTAGTTTTTCTCTTTCCTTTTTTTTATTCCTTGTCAAAAATTGGTATTCTTGCCATAACTGGTTTGGTTCAGTGGATAGAGCATCGGCCTGTAGACTAAAGGGTCCCAGGTTCAATTCCAGTCAAGGGCATGTATCTTGGTTGTGGGCATATCCCCAGTGGGGGTGTGCAGAAGGTAGCTGTGGGGGGTGTGCAGGAGGTAGCTGATCAATGTTTCTAACTCTCTATCTCTCTTCCTCCTCTCGTAAAAAATCAATAAAATATATTTTTAAAAATATATTTTAAAAATTTCTTGAGGAGAATCAAGATGGCGGCATAAGGTACCTGTATAATCTGCCTCCTATAACCACATGAAAACTACAACTAAAAGCCAAAACAGAAATCATCCAGAACCACGGGAAAGCTGACTGAGTGGAAGTTCTACAATAGAAGGAAAGAAAAAGCACATTGAGACTGGGCAGAAGGTGCAGAGGCACCAAGAACAGAGGTACAGAGGTGCACGAAATAGTGGCACCTCAGTGCATGGTTTTTTTCAATCAGAAGGGAGATACAAGCTCCTGACTGCACTGAACTTGTTTCCAGCAAGACTCTGGGAAGCCAGACTCCTACGGGGAGAAATTGGAATGTCTGGCATCAGGTTGGAAAGCGAGGGTGGCTTTCACGCAGAGCTGCTCACAGGGATCATTATTACTGTGGGGGCACAGGACTCAGGGACACCCAGATGTGGAGATGGCTGATGGATAGCCATCACTGTTTGCTCCACCCTGGTGATTCTCTGAGACCCTGCCCCGCCCAATTTACAACCCCACCCAAGTTATGCACAGTGGCACAAATAAATTGCCAGAAGCCTAACCTAACAAACTGCAGCTGGGTCAGCTACAAAAGTTCCAAACCTCAAACAAAGAGGAGAAATCTGTATATCTCGCTATAGCTTCTGCTAGGTAGACTCACACAGCAATTGACTTTACACCTCCTTAGAGATCCAGGAGCCAGTGTACCCAGTGGTCAGATACCAGATTACAACTCCTTACATCCATAAGGGACACACTCAAAAGGCAGATTCAGTGAGCACTAAAGCCCCACTGAAGCAAGTCCCACCCCACAAGGGTGTCTCCTGTGTAGCAGCTCTTCCACTAGAGACACAGTGGGTCCATTTAGTCAATTGGCCCAGAGGTCATTTCCTCCCAGTGATACCAAGAGCAATCAAGGCTGTGTACCCAGCCCACAAAGGCATACACCAAGAGTGTCCACCTCAGATGATTGGGGAGGCTGAGCCACTGGGCCCAAGAGGACACCTACAAAAATAGCCACTCTATCAACACGGGGTAGCAGCCAAAATGTTGACACAAAGAAACAGGCCACAAATGAAAGAAAAGGAGGAAAGCAAACTACTGGATATAGAGTTCAAAACCACGTTATAAGGCTATTCAAGAATCTTCTATGAACCTCCAAGGAACATAGTGAGACCTTCAAGGATCTTAATGAGTATACCAAAAAAAAAAATGGAAAAGGACCAATCAGAAATTAAGCATACACTGACTGAAATAAAGAATAATATACAGAGGTCCAACAGCAGACTAGAGGATCCCAAGAATCAAGTCAAAGATTTGAAGTATGAGGAAGCAAAAAACACTCAACAGGAAAAGAAAAAAGAATCCAAAAATATGAAGATAGTGTAAGGAGCCTCTGGGACAACTTCAAACTTACCAACATCAGAATTATAGGGGTGCCAGAAGAAGAGAGAGAGCAAGAGATTGAAAACCTATTTGAAGAAATAATGACAGCAAACTTTCCCTACCTGATTAAAGAAATAGACTTACAAGTCCAGGAAGCACAGAGAATCCCAAACAAAAGGAATCCAAAGAGGACCACACCAAGACACATCATAATTAAAATGCTAAAGGCAAAAGACAAAGAGAGAGTCTTAAAAGCAGCAAGAGAAAAACAATTAGTTACCTACAAGGGAGTACCCATATGACTATCAGAAGATTTCTCAACAGAAACCATGCAGGCCAGAAGGGAGTGGCAAGAAATATTTAAAGTGATGAATAGCAAGAACCTACAACCAAGATTACTTTACCCAGTAAAGCTATCATGTAGAATTGATGGTCAGATAAAGAGCTTCACAGACAAGAAAAAGCTAAAGAGTTCATCACCACCAAACCAGGATTATATGAAATGCTGAAGGACATTCTTTAAGAAGAGGAAGAAGAAGAAAAAGGTGAAGATAAAAATTATGAACAACCAAGTGACAACAAATACATATCTATCAACAAGTGAATCTAAAAATTAAGTCAATAAAAAAATCTGATGAACAGAATAAACTGGTGAATATAATAGAAGCAGAGGTTTAGAAAGGGAATGGACTGACAATACTCCGGGGGAAAAGGGAGTGAGGGCTGTGGGAAGAGACTGAACAAAAACCTTACACCTATGGATGAGGACAGTGGCGGGGGGTATGGGCATGGGGCGGGGTGGGAACAAGGTGGAGGAAATGAGGGAGTTATGGGGGGGAATGAAAATCTGTAATAATCTAAACAATAAAGATTTATTTTTAAAAAAGTGGTATTCTTTATCTGATTTATTGATTTATTATTATTATTATTATTATTATTATTATTATTATTATTATTATAGTCTCTGTTGGCTTACTCATATATCTAATTTCATCTCCCCTGCTCCAAGTCCATGCACCCTTCCCTTTTCTCTTTCTTCCATATTCAATTTTTTAATGCTTTTGTTTTTTCTTTCCTCTCTTGCTCTCTTCTTCTCCTAATTGTTTAAATTAGTTTCACTCACTGAACTCAAACCTATTTTCTGTCTCCTCTATTCTCCTTTCCCAAAAGTAAATGAATGAATAAATAAATTTTAAAAATATTTTGTTGTTTTAGCTTTCTATTTTTTTATATATTTTTTTCTTCTTATCTACTCATTCTCTTTCTACCTTTTCCATACTGAACTGTGGTCCTTCCCTTATAAATCCAATTCCTTAACTTTACTTTCTGTATATAAGCTCCACCTCTACAGATTCTGTCACCCCCTTTTTCTGGGTGTTTGTTATTTGCATTTTTTGGTTTACTTATTTGTCTTGTGGTGTTTTCTCCACATATTTTTTTTTCTTTTTTCTTCTTTTTCTTTTCTCTCTTACTTTTTTTTCTCACTATCATTTTTTTCTCTTTTCTCTCTTCTAATTCTCTTTTCTTTGGTGATCACTTTTATTGGGTTTATCAATGTCATGAGTATATTCATGTTTTGTTCCCTTTGTGTCATGTCTTGTGGAGTTGTACTTTGTGCTATTTGATTAATGTGTAGAGAGTGAGCCACATAACCAGATACCTGAGAAGAGACTTCATCCATGAATGGGACAATAACACTCAAATAACAAAGTTATTTGTTATTTCATCTTCCTCTTCCCTATCTCAAGTAGGGGTATTCCTCAAATACCCAGCCCAGAAGACTTACAAAATTGCACCACTGGGTCCCAAAACACCAATCAGACAGAATTTATATGCCCCCTATGTTCATAGCAGTGCAATTTACAGTAGCTAAGATCTGAAAAGAGTCCAAGTGCCCATCAGTAGATGAGTGGGTAAAAAAGCTGCAGATCATTTACGTAATGTAATACTATGCACCTGTAAAAAAATGAAGGATCTCTCACCCTTTGAACAGCATGGATTGACCTGGATAACATTATGCTATGTGAAATAAGAGATTCTGAAAAACACAAATATCACATGATCTCACTTATTTGTGGAATCTAACAAACAAAATTAAAAGAGCAACAAAATAAGACCTGAAGCATGGTGTCATGGAACAGACTGACATATCTCAATGTGGGGTTTGGAGTATGAGTAGAGATAAACCAAAGAACTTATATACTTACTAGATGCCCAGTGCACTGGTGGGGGGGGGGGTACCCTCAGCCAGGCCTGCACCCTCTTGCAGTCTAGGAGACCTCTGGAGATGTCTGACTGATGGCTTAGGCTCACTCCCTGTGGAGAGAGGGCCTAAGGAGGCAGTTGGACATCCTTAGCGCTGCTGCAGAGGCAGGAGTGGCTCCTGCTACTGCTGCTGTGCTCACCAGCTGTGAGCCTGGCTTGTAGCTGAACAGCACTCCCCCTGTGGGAGCGCACTAACCACCAGGGGACAGTTCCTGCATTGAGCGTCTGCCCCCTGGTGGTCAGTGTGCATCATAGCAACTGGTCGTTCAACCATTTGGTCTATTTGCATATTAGCCTTTTATACCTGTGGGATTGGGCCAAAATCACCCGAGAGGTCCCAGATTGCAAGAGGGCATAGGCCAGGTCAAGGGACCTCACCGGTGCATGATTGGGACCAGGGAAGAATACAGGAGGTTGGCCAGCAGGGGAGAGACCTGGAAGGGCTCTAGGGCATGTCCAGCCCATCTCCCTCAGACCCGATTGGCCGGACTCTAGCAGCAAGCTAACCTATTGGTTGGAGCGTCTGTCCTCTGGTGGTTAGTGCACGTCATAGTGAGCAGTTGAGTGGCCTTAGCATATCATTAGCATAATATGCTTTGATTGGTTGATTGGACAACCAGATGACCAGACACTTAGCACATTAAGCTTTTATTATATAGGATTTGCAAAGGCCATGGACATGGGCAATATGTTGGTTTGGTTGAAGAGCTAGTAGGGAGATGTTTGTGAGGAGGGGAGGTAAAAGGGGGAAAAAATGGGAGACATCTGTAATACTATCAATAATAAAAAATATATTTATATAAATAAAAACAATAAATAAATACATACATAATAAATAAATAAATAAAAGGCCACATTCTCTTATTTTGTAACATAAAGGTGAAAAGAAAATTTCTATATCAATTGCAAGAGAAAAATGAATTATTTCAGACATCATTAAGCAGATCCTATTTCCTGACATCCTCACTTCTGGGAGCCTTTGAAAATCAAAATATGATGAATCTTCACATAGAAGAAGCCAAGCAGTTTCATCATTTTATCTGTCTTAAAACATCTATTTCAAAAGTAACCAGCTATGTTCACAGCAGGGCTTAGAATATAAATTAATTCAAAGGTCTTAGCAACCTTACAATAACGAGAATTAAACTTTCCTTGTAAGAAAAGCTGTAAGGTAAAATTTAAATTAAAAAATGTCTCTGAAAATTTTGACATTAATAAACATAATTCATTTGTGATAGTAAAGACAATTTGAGTTTTTGTAATTAAATAACCAAATGAAAAATTATTTAAAATATTTTTTTCTGAATGTCTTAGAAGTTGAAAAATCATGCTTAAAGTAAGAAGTTCTGTGTTTCTCACTTGTGACAAGTTGTATCCTGGTTGTAATATTAATATATTTCTAATCATTAAATTTTTAATATAATAAAAAATTTTAATATATTTATTTAGTCACAATTTCTTTAATATACTATTAAGCACACAGAATAAGAAGTATGGTTAAACATTTATAACTTGAATGATTATTTGGAGCTTTAAATTACATATATTTAGAAGACAGGATTATTTTCATAGTTCTAGAAATTAATGGATTACTTTCCCACTGTTAATTACTTACAAAGAAAAATGATCAAAATAATTTGTTAATATTAACCTTCTTTTTGTTTTCTCTCTTGTTTGCTAAAAAGAAAAGGACTTTTGGAAATCTATACACACATAAATGTTATTATAGATAATAATTAATAAAAAGATAATTTTAATGTACATTATCCAATGTTATATTTTTCACTTATTTGATTAGAGACGTAATAATTTAAACATCATTTTCTTAATGTTCAGGGTGTTTTTTAGAAATATGTTTTAAATATTTTTTGGATCAAATGAAGATGTCTCACCTACTATTACTAGAGCCAAACCTATGATTTACACACAGTTTAATTATTCAGATGTTTATTATATTCTACATAATGAAATTTGGACCCTCATATTTTCTTCCTACGTGCTTGATGCAGGCTGCAATTATAGCCACAGATATCTGTTTATTTGATAAATTTTGCTTCTTCTGCATAGTTTGATAAATATGGAAATAAGTCAAAACCTACTTTATATACAGTAATTAAAGTGAAAAATCTAGTCATGATGCAAATCCTTAATTGGACTCCAGGAGAGATATGCAGAATTTCTCTTTAATAATATGGGATGACTGGGGACAGAAAAACAAAGCACACTAAAATATGGTTTAGAAGCACAATTAATCACAAAACAGAAAACAACCAATTTAGCATAGCTCATTCAGTGACTCTCATGGCTCAGGTAATGTTCTTTTAATCATCTGGCTCTAATATTAAGATTGTGTCATGTGCATCTGAAACAAAATACAATATATATGCTGGTCTTCAGTTTGAAACATGTTCTTTGGTCTAATTTGTAAACAGAACCCTTTCATAACACAATGCTTGTACTACTTAATGACGTGTAAGTGAATGATCAAAGCAGCACAAAATGGTTTTAACTGCATTCTTTAAATATATTCATTCTTTAGAAATAAACAAATAAATAAACCTTTAGAGCTCATGATAAATTATTGGTTTCTAATAAAGTGGAAACAACTAGTCGAGGTATGCTTTACATTTATGACATTAGGAAGGATATACTTAGTAAGCAAAATTAACTTACTGCATGCACCCTGAGATGGTACAGATGTGGCTGAAAAATAAATCATAAAAACATCAAAGTAATCTACCACCATAAGTATTGTCTTCATGCCCTCCTCTAATCAAGTAAAAATTAGCCATAGCTGTCCCCTAATTTCATTGTAAAACTATTATTTTCCATGTATGTTATTATAATACTCCATTAAGGTAAGATTATATGAATCAGTTTTAAAATAATATAAATTAAATTTATTCTGCTACTTTGTTTAAATATAAATCCCATTATTCTGTTCTTCTGTAGAAAATGTATCTGCAACATGTTAAGCAAATGAGAGTAGTGCATTAGAATTTGGATATGGTACCTCTCCAAATTTATCCTGAGTTGCTGAAGTATATTAAAAATACCCTTGTGTTTGTGTCCTGAGAGGACCCACAAAAAAAGGTGTATACCTTCATGCCTCATAGACATTCGACATAATCACAAGGATCATTTTCTGTTCCCAGATGTGTCCATCAAGAGAGACCATGACTGCAGCCTTCATGCTGAGAGCAACTGAAATCAGAGAAGCTTGATGTCTAGTATTCGTCACTGCAAAACTTTCTAATCCAAGATGCCTACCTTCCCAAACAGATGAAAGGAACCAGACAATCGAGTTTAGTTGGAGTCTTGTCCTTGCTTCCCAAGATGAACTGACATCTCCATGAGGCACCTGCCATAAAACTTAAAGGCTTCAGGGAGTCTGCCCTTTGATGTCTTTTAATGACAGCTGGACAGCCTTTGATGTCCTCCTATAGCACACATTTTAGTTTGCAAACTGAAGCACAGTTTAATAGCAAAAAATTTCTACACTCTATCAAGGCAATATTGATGTTGCTCATCTCTAAAACACTTTTGCAACAGACAAAAATGTATTTTGCTTTTATATGTACACAAAACGTGTGTACATTTAATTGCGATTGACCTGATAGTATTAATATCCAAACTTACAATGGAAAATGGATTTATTATGTAAATTTCAAATTGGCCAGAATGCTTTTCTTATGTACTAACAACAATAATAATAATGTCCTGATTCTTTCAGATAAATACAGAAGATTTAGAAGTAAATGTGCTATATTTTACTATTATATACTCAATAACATTCAGAAATATTTAAAAGATAGATATGTGCTTTCTTACTTACTGAGTTTTTGCTTCCCCACTTCCATTATAATTTGGCTAAAAAACTATTTACATTGTTTTTTCTTTTAATATCCCATTTTTCAATGTCAAATATTCCTAATCTCAAGTTCTGGAAATATTAATTGCAGAATAAAGGTAATTAAATTTTTTAAATGCCTTTAGATAAATTAATAATTTATATTTTTCTGCAGTTCAAATTAAATGTGATCATGTACCTGGACTATTCCTGTGGTGATCATAAGAAGAAAAGGCAAGGAAATAATGTCTCTCAGTATGACTAGAAGGCAAATTTCTAGTTGCATTAGAATCTAATGATTATATCGATGCTTTTGAATTACCTACATCCACTTGATTTTATCAGCTGAAAATAAAACTATGATGTATTAAAAAAATGCATCTGCATTATTTAGGGAGCAATCAAATAATACAGGGTAATTCCTTAGTAATTAGTCCTTTAATTCATTTGCTATTTTAAACCAAAATTACTTTTTTGGTCACATACTGTAGAAATTGTTTAATTACTAAGAAAGTCTAACAAATTTAATTTTTAAATGTCATATAGAATTGTCTTTATATTTCATAATATTTAAAATATGATAGAACTACAAAATATGATAGGTCTTTTTTGTCAAGATAAAATGATCTCTCCCAAGTCTAAAAACTTATTACTGAAATTTTAGCCTACAGTGATGTATTCCTATAGAGAGAAATTTATTTGGAAGATTATTACAAACATTTATACGTTTGTAAGTTTGTAAGTTTACTAGCAGTTGTTTTTTTCATAGCAAAAAAAAAATTTTAAGTTTCACTCTACCTACTAGAGTGATTGTGTTACTAGTCATACAGCTCTTTCTTAGGTGCCTATATGGTGCACATACTTATACTGGAGGTGCCATTTTAAACTTTTTAAAGGATAAAATTATGTCTTCCTTTTAAAAGCCCAATAGATTATTGCCATCATTGTCAAAAAATGGGGACAGGGGCAGACAGAGGAAAGAGAGAAGAAATTAGTAAAACAATGTTTCCTTGTGTTTGACAATAACATTGACACTATAATGTGGAAACAAGCTTAGCCTTCTCTTTGGAATGCATGGGCTTAATTGCATGTTATAAAGCCATTTTTGATCCTGTGAGGCTTCAAAAATGCCTATAAATTATTATTTCTCTTTAAATAATTTATAGAAAGATCAACAAACCAGGCATCTTAAATTCAAAATATGTTATTTTTAAGAAAAAAAATATAGGTTGAGTATTTATCTAATATCCCTTACCATTTAAAATATCTTAGAGGTTTTAAATACCAAAAAGTTAATACACAAAACTATATAACATATGATTACCACATATAACTAGCATTTATACCTCAACATGTTACATGTCAATTATAACCAGCAAAATAGCCTCTACTCTTTAACAGGTTACAAATGCATATGAGATTATCAAGTTTTAAACACACATTCTCCATGAAATGTGACAACAGAGGATTCTAGCAGTTTCATGATCTGAAATAAAAATTATTGTTCTTTAAAGGCATGCTTTACAAAAGCAAAACAAAAAGATTTCACTTTCTCCCCAACCATCCCCACCATCCACAATTTGGGTAGTTTGTAAGAAATTTGTTAATCTAATCTAATAAAAGAGTAATATGCAAATTAACCCTCACTTCGGAGACACCTAAGCCACGCCCATCGGCCAAGCCATGCCCACCAACAAATCAGAGTGGCTATATGCAAATTAACCCAGCTAAGATGGAAATTAATTTGCATACACAGGCACAGAGTGAAGACTGAAGACATCCTAGAAGGAAGCCAAGTGCTGCAGAAGGGAGCCAAGTGGCAGAGAAGGGAGGGAGCTGAGGCAGCAGAGATGGGACGAAGCGAGGCAGCTTCCTTTGGCTCAGGAAGGCCTATTCTTGCAGGAATCTTCCTGCAATGGGCCTCTAGTTATTTCATAAGTTTCCAAAACTATGCTTTGAGCCAAACTCAAAACTCCTTTGTCACTTCCCTTCAAATTATTTCAAATTTTGAAAATGGAGTCTAATTCATGTAGTTACAAAAATTTGATTACTATCTTTCAATATTTCTCTTTCATATTTTACCATATGAGCAACTAAATTAAAGAAAAAACTATTTCCTTGCTCATCATAAGACTGTAGTTCTACTAGGAGTGGTAGTTCCCTTTCATTGACTCTGGAAATGTTAGGAATCCTAAATCTTATACAAACTGTATCTGCTAAATGTCCATCTCCCTGGTACAATAATCAAGCTGGTATACCACCCACCCTCCTCAAAAAAGAGTGAATTCTATAGTTCTAGGTGAAGCATAAATTCAAGCCACATAGTTTCATTATTTCAGAGAAGAAGACACATATTTTACAGCCTAAAGATGTCATTATAAAACATGTTGCCATGAAATGAAATTAGGTTTATTATTACTTCAGGATATAAGATACATATTATAATATGAGTGATGAAAATGTCTCTTTCTAGACCTGCAATCCATCAAGCATATATGCCCATAACTTATAGTCATAAATATGCTCTTGAGAGAATAATAATAAAAATAGTAAACCTTCGGTGGCACTTGCTGTGTGCCAAATACTGTGCCATTCATTTCATCCTTTCTCAACTCATTTTAACTTTGGACAATAGGTGGAAATCACTGCTCATCCTATCTAATAAAAAAGTAATATGCAAATTGACCAACACAAGATGACTTCCCCCATGGGGTCAAAGATGGCCACCACAAGATGACCAGCAAGGAAGGGCAGTTGGGATGGCCCCAAGGGTCAATGGGAGCTGTGGGCAGCCTGAAAACAGCCCTCAGCCCCTCACCCAGATTTGCCACACCCCCATGGGGTGAGGTTCCCCACTGGGAAGCTTGGCCAGCCTGCAAACACACATCGGCCCCTCACCCAGACTGGCCAGGCACACCAGCAGGTGGACATCCCCAGAGGGGTCTCAGACTGTGAGAGGGCACAGGCTGGGCTGAGGGACTCCCCCCCCCCCTGAGTGCACAAATTTTTGTGCACCGGGCCTCTAGTATTGTAATAATTATATATAGTGCCAGGTGGGTACAGGAAGTATCAGGGAGATCACTTGGTAAAGTATATTATTGTCTAACCACTATGCTGAATGCCTGAAACTAATACAAAATAATATTGAATGCCAAGTGTAATTTTAAATTTTAAGAGAAATTCTCAGGTTGCGAGGTTGAGGGAAGATGGTGGCAGTGTAGGCCAACCTTTCCTGAACCTCCTCCCAGTGCCAGACTGGAAATAAAACTAAACTGGGAATGTTTCCCCAGAATTACTAAGTGAGGTCCCTCTGAGGAGGAGATTTACAACAAGGAATGGCAGAAATTATCTGGAGACTGGTAGGAAGGGCAAAGTTGCAAGAAGGACTGACCAAGGTTTCACAGTGGCAGGCCAAGAGTGAGGAAGGATATCTTGGCTGTGGGGAGACAGGATTCCCAGAGAAGATTCCATCCTGGACCCCAGGTACCAGAGCCAAGAACAGCGGCCATATAACATCCAGCTATGAAAAGGGGCAGGACTTCTGGCCACTGTTGGGGAGACTAAAGCTGATCTGAGATAAAGCAGTTGTTTTTTTTAAAGCCCAGGGCACAGAATTTTCATTTGCAGCTACTCACCTAAGGCTTTGTGGGAGGAAGGACAGTGCAGACTGAAGGTGCTAAGGAGATGCTGAGGTGGAAAGCACTGGGGGGAGACGTGGAGAAGCAGCAGCCAGGAGACCTGCAATTGGTCCTACCCCACAAAACCATTTTTTCTGAAAGGCACAGGCCCCTCCCAACAGCCACAGTTCAGGAAAGAGCAAATGCCCCACCCTAGGAGATATAGCTCACCCCACCCACAGGAAACCAGTTTTCCACACCTTGCATTTTTACCCCTACAGAGGAGACAGCAGTGAAGGCCAAGTCTATGGGTTTGAACAGTTTCAGGAAGCATCAGTGACTGTCTTGGGGGTGGGGACATCCACCACACTATACTGGGAACCTGACTGGTGCTTCCCCCTCATGGGAGAGCTGGTAAAAGCTCCCAGATTCCAGCAAATCCCACTGGACTGCATACGAGGATCTGCGTGAAGCTGAAGACAAGGAAATATTCTGGGACACTCTCAGAAGAAAGCTCTGAGGCAGGAAACCACCCCCCATCCTTTACTTTGAAATCTGAATAGCATCTCCTTCTCATGGGAGACCCAGAGGTCCCATATCCCCCATTTTATGAAAAGCCTTTTCAGAAAAAAATTCTTTTCAATGATTAAAACTGACGGCCTGCATATGAAGACAGGCCTAGATGGAGCTTAGGGAACTTGGAAAACTTTTCTGGCCCATCCATGAGTCCTGTGCTGATAACAAACCAGCCTTAGAGTGCAGCTTTGGCCTCATCCGCAGCCAAGTCCTATGAAGGTAGACACAAACTATGGATCACTTACAGGTTTGAACAGTTTGCTGAGAGCCAAACATGGACAGCTTCTGACAGTGAGTGGCACCAAAGTACCTTCCCAGAGGCCTGGAAATGGCAGACAAATAGTCAACCTCAGTCAACAGAAGACCAAGATCCAAAGAAAGCTCCAAACAGGAACTAAACTCTACTGAGATAAATGCCATTTCACTTGTTTTAATTTTCAATTATCTTATTTATTGCTTTATTATTTTTGCCTCACTTTTTTCTTTCATATCCCTAATTTTCCCTTTCCTTTTCTTCTGTAATTTTTCCTCTTTCTCCTGTTTTCTCTGGTTTTTTTTTTCCATTTCTTCTTTTTGGTCTTTCTTCTTATTTATTCATAATTATTTTTCTGGTTCTTTTATTTATACTACTAGGGGTCCGGTACACAAAATTTGTGCACTGGGTGGTGGGGAGGGTTCCTCAGCCCAGCCTGCCCCCTCTCACATATTGGGAGCCCTCAGGGGGTGTCCTACTGATGAGTTAAGCCCACTTCCTGCTCCCCTTGGGGAGCGGGCCTAAGCCACAGTCTGGCCTCCCTTTGTGGGAGGCAACCAGGTTAATCAGGGGAAGCCACCAGCCTCACTACCTCGCTGCTGCAGCCACTGCCAGTCACCACAGCCACCAAGGTGTTTTCATCAACACGGACTCCAGTCCCTTCATCATGAAAAAATGACAACTTTCTTTAGGCATTTTCAAGATATGTCTTTCATAGGATATGACATTTCTTTCTTTCTTTTTCTTTTTATCCTCACCTGAGGATATGTTTCCATTGATTTTTAGAGAATGTGGAAGAGAAGGGAAAAACAGAGAAAAACATCAAAGTGAGAGAAACACTTTGATTGGTTGCCTCCTGCATATGCCCTGACCTGGACCCGGTCAGGGAGAAGCCTGCAACCTAGATACATGCCCTTGGTCAGAATTGAACCCACACCCTGCAGTCAGCAGGCTGAGGCATTATACACTGAGCCAAACTGGCTAGGGCAAGATATGACATTTCTTAGCCCTCTAGCAGTGGACCTTCATTTTTTTCTCCAAGAGTGTGGTGGAAAAACTCTAGATTGCCTTTTTGGATTCTGATTATCCAAGTTACTAAGAATATTACCAGTGGCATACAGGGAGCTTAGCCAATGAGCAGTAAGAAAAGGTGTTTCCTCTGTAGTTCACTCTGATCACCAGCTCCACCCCTGCCCCTCCAATCCCAGCTCTGCCCTTGCCCCACTGCAGCCTGTGGCCAAGGCTACAGGCCTGGGTAGAGGATCCCCAGACCCCTATATTACCAGCTCCGTCCATGCCCAAACCCCTGTGATCACAGGCTCCCCACCTGCCCCTGTAATCAATCACCAGCTCTGCCCCTGCCTAGGACCTGAGATCGTGGGCTCCACCGCTGTCCCACTGCAGCCTCTGGCCAAGGCTTCAGGCCTAGGCAAGGAACCCCCAGACCCATGCTTTGCTGGCTCAACTGGTGCCCAGACCCCTGCAATCACAGGCTTCGCCCCTGCCCCTCTGATCACTGGCTTGCAGTGCCTAGGCACCTGCAATCTCTGGCCTTGCCCCTGCCCAGGGCTGAGGCCTCTGGCCCAGGCCTTATGCCTGAGTAGGGCACCCTCGTGCCCCTCTGATCACCAGCTCTGCTCCTGCCCCCTTTGATCACCGGCTCTTCTCTTGCCCATGCCTGAAGCCTCTGGAGACCTCTGGCCTGAGAAGGGGACACTCAGCCCCCTCTGAATGCTTATTCTGCCCCTTGGGCCCCCCATCTACCCCACCACCTGCCTGGCTAACAGGCCTGACCACTTCAGTGGTGGGGCTGAGCCTGCCTGGGTGCCGCCATCTTGTGGCTATGGGCGCTGCCATCTTTGTGATGAACTGATGCCTAATTTGCATAATTACTCTTTTATTATATAGGATGTTCTTTCCCTTATTCTTTATTATTTTCTTTCTTTACCTCTGCCCTTTCATATTTCTTTTTATTCCTCTTTTTTTTCTTCTCATATTTTTTTCTTTTACTATTCTTGTTTTCTTTTCTCTTTCCTAATTCTTTTTTTCTTTTATTGTGGTTTTTATTGTTGTTATAGAGGTCTTTTTTATGGTATTTTTTTGTTTTGTTTCTTGTTTTGTTATGTTGTGGTTTGTTTTGGTCTGTCAGCATGTGCACAACCGCACAAATGATGTACTTGGGGGTGAACTTCACCCATGAACAGGACAACAACAATAAAGAACCAATTACAATGAGACAGCCCAAATAACCCACCAAAAGGGCATTTCTAGATCATCCAGCTCAGGAAATAAAAGTGACTGTACCACAGAATCCTACAGAACACTTACTGCATAAGGCCATCCTACAAAGACTGGAAGGCTTAGCAGTTTGATATACTGTATTTTCTGGCATATGAGACTACTTTTTAAACCAGGAAATCTTCTCAAAAGTCAGGGGTTGTCAATGGAGCCGGACGGAGACTGCAAGTGTCTCTGGTCGGCTCATTTTTGTGCCACATATGGTCTCCGTCCAGACTTTTAACCCAGGAAAATCTTCTCAAAAGTTGGGGGTTGTCTTATATGTCCAGTTGTCTTATACACTGGAAAATACGGTAATAAATAGAAACAAATACAAAAGGATAGCAAAAATGAGGAGACAAACAAGCCCCAAATGAAAGAAAAAGAGGAACTCCAGAAAAAGAGTTAATGAAATAGAGACAAGAAATTTATCAAATATGCCATTCAAAGTATTATATGATGCCCAGAAGGAGAAGAAATTGAGCAGGGAATAGAAATAATGACAGAAAATTTACCTAACTTGGTGAAGGAAAAAAATCACTCAAGTTCAGAAAGCAACAGAGAGTTTTAATTAAGTTGAATCTAAAGAGACCCATCACACAAAGACACATCATCTTTAAAATGACAAATATTAAAGACAAACAAACTTAAAGGCAGCAAGAGATAGAATATTACGTACAAGGGTGTACCCATTAGAATGTCAGCAGATTTTTTTACAAAAACTTTAGGCCAGGAAGGATTGGTATGAAGTATTCAAAGTAATAAAAAGCAAGGACCTGAACTCAAGACTACTCTATCCAGCAAAGCTGTCATTTAAAATAGAAGGTGAAAAAAGACCAAAAAAAAAAAAAAAAGGCTAAAGAAGTATCACTCCTTTTAGAAGAAAAAAAAATTGAGAGAGAGAGGAACACAAGTATAAAGAAATAAATGGCAATAAATAAGTACCTATCAATAATAACCTTAAATGTAAATAGAAAAAAAAATGCTCCAATCAAAAGATATAAGGTAGTTGAATGAATAAGAAAACATGATCCATATGTATGCTGTCTACAAGAAACCCACCTCAAAACAAAACATTCACACAAACTGAAAGTGAGGGAATGGAAAAATATATTCTATGCAAATGGAAATTAAAAAGTGCTGGGGTATCACTACTCATAGATTGATAGAGAGAGAGATTGATAGCAATACAATCATAATAGGGGAATGCAACATCCCAATGACATCACCGGATAGATCTTCTAAACAAAAAATCAACAACAAAACAGTGGCCTTAAATAACACTAGATCAGATGGATTCAATTGATATTTACAGAAAATTTCTTCTCAAAGCAGCAGAATACACATTTTTCTCAAGTGCACATTGATCATTCTCAAAGATAGACCACATGTTAGGACAAGAAATAAATCTTAACAATTCAAGAATATTGAAATAATAGCAAGGATCTTCTCAAATCACAATGGCATGAAACTAGAAATCAATTACAATAAAAAACACTCAAACACATGGAGATTAAGTAGCTTGTTATTACACAATAAATGGATTACCAATGAGATCACAGTAGAAATTAAAAAATTCTTTGAAACAACTGCGAATGAACCACCCAAAATCTATGGGACACAGAAAAAGCAATCCTGAGAGTGAAGTCATAGTAGTGCACACCTACCTCAGAAAACAAGAAAAATCTCAAATAAACAATATTGCCCTACAACAAAAATATTTAGAAAGAGAACAACAAAAAAAGCCCTGAGTATGTTGAAGAAAGGAAATAATAAATATCAGAGTGGAAATAAATGACATAGAGATTAAAAAATCAATATAAAAAGATCCAGAGACACAGAAGCATGGAACAGACTGTCAAATCTCAGACGAAAGTTGGGGGTGGGTGGGTGGGAAGAGATCAAACAAAAAACTTGTATGCATATATGCATAATCCATGGACACAGACAATAGGGTGGTGAAGGGCTGGAACAGAGGGGTGAGGGAGGATTAGAAAAGGTCAATAGGTCAAAAGGAGTGACATAAGTAATACTTTCAATAGTAAAGATTTTGTAAAATAAAAAATAATTAAATTTTAGAAAGTAATGAAATCAAGAGCTGCTTCTTTTAAATGATGATAAACAAGATTGGCAAGCATTTATCCCAAATTATCAAGAAACAAAGAGAGAAGACCCAAATAAATAAAATCTACATATATAAAAGCCTAAGCAACCATTATGACCAAACGACCAAAACAACTGGTCAACCAGTCACTATGACACACACTGACCACCAGGGGGCAGACGCTCAATGCAGGAGCTGCCTCTGGTGGTAAATGCTCTCCCACAGCCAACCTCCCACAGTCAGCCAACCTCCCACAGTACCTTCCCTTGGCCAGCCAACCTCCCATGGTTCCTCCCCCTGGCTGGCCAACCTCCTGCTTTTCCTACCCCTGTCTCTCCCCCCACATGGCAGGCCCCAATTGGCTCAGCCCCAATCAGCCTGGTCCCAATCAGCCCTGATCACTGGCCAGTACTAGGAGCACCCTCATGCATGAATTTCATGCACCAGGCCTCTAGTCAGAAATAAAAGGGGTGAAGAAACAATTGATATCACAGAAATACAAATGATTAATAAAAAAAATACTTGGAATAACTATATGCAACAAACTGGACAAACTGGGCAAAATGAGCAAATGCTTAGAAACACATTCTGACAAAACGCAATCAGGAAGAATCAGAAAACCTGAATAGGTAAATAACAACTAATGAAATTGAAGCAGTAATTTAAAAAAAACTTCCAGTAAACTAAAGGTCTGAAATAGATGGCTTCCCAGTTTTACCAAGCATTTAAAGAATTAACACCCATCCTCCTCAAACATATCCAAAAATTTAAACAGGAAGAAAGATTTCAAAGCATTTTTTATGAGGCCAGCAGTACCTTAATTCCAAAACCAGACAGACACTACAAGGAAAGAAAATTATAGGCAAATAATGAACACAGTTACAAAAATCCTCAACAAAATATTAGGAAATTGAATTCAACAATACATTAAAAAGATTGTACATCACGACCAAGTAGGATTTAGTCTGAGGATGTAAATGTGGTTCAATATCTGCTTATCAATAAACATGATACACCACATAAACAAAATGAAGCATGAAAACTATATATTAGCCCTACCCAGTTTGGCTCAGTGGATAGAGCATCAGCCTGCAGACTGAAGGGTCCTGGGTTCGATTCTAGTCAAGGGCATGTACCTTGGTTGTGGGCACATCCCCAGTGGGAGGTGTATAGGAGGCAGCTGACCAATGTTTCTCTCTCATCGATGTTTTGGACTCTCTATCCCTCTCCCTTCCTCTCTATAAAAAAAATCAATAAAATATATATATTTTTAAAAAACTATATATCAATAGATGAAGAAAAAGCATTCAACAAAATCCAGCATCCATCCTATATAATAAAAGGCTAATATGCAAATTGTCCCTGTGACCAGGACTTTGACCAGGAGTTTGACAAGAGGGTGGGGCCAGCTGGCCAACAGACCATGGTCCCTCCCCCTGGCAAGCCCTGCCCCCTTCTAGCCCCCCTCCCATTCCCATCTGGGGCAGGGCTGGCTAGCCAACCACCTGGAGCTCCTCCCCAATCCAGCCCTGGCCCCGATCGGCACAGATGGAATTGGGCTGGCCAGACCCTACCCTTGCATGAATTCGTGCACTAGGCCTCTAGTTTATGATAAAGACACTCAACAAAGTGGCACTACAGGGATCATACCTCAACTTAATAAAGGCCATAAATAACAAACCTACAGCCAACATATAGTCAATGGCAAAAACTGAAAGCATTCTCTAAGATCATGAGCAAGATAAGCATTCCACTTTCACCATTCTTATGGGAGGTCCTAGCCACAGTAATCAAACAAAAAGAAATATAAGGTTTCCAAATTGGAAAGGAGAAAGTAAAACTGTCATTATTCAATGATGACTTGATACTGTTCATAGAAAACCCTAAAGACTCCACCAAAAACTGCTAGGTATAATGAATAAGTTCAGCAAAGCAGGAGGATGAAAATTAATACTTTAAAGGTGTTGGCATTTTTCAACACCAATACTGAACTCTCAGAAAGAGAAATTTTTAAAATAATAATCCTATTTATTATTGCAACAAAAAATATAAAATACCTCAGAATTAACCAAGGACATAAAAGACTTGTGCTAAGAAAACTATAGTACATTGAAAAAGGAACTAGAGAGGAAAAAATGGCAGCTGTATAGACGGACATGTCCTGCATCTTCTTCGGGAGTGGACCGAATGAGCAGCTGAAGCCAGTAACACCCACCCCGAATTGGCATGGGAGATTCAGCTGGGAGTGACAGTTTTTGCCCAGCATCTGCTGGAGAGCACAGGGCAACCGCTTGGTGCTGAGATTTCTCCTAGAGCGGCGGCTCTGTGGAGTAGACCACGCCATCCCAAAGGGAAGAGTGCCTGGCATCACAAGCCGACACATCCAAGAATCCCGCAACAGAGGTAACCTGGGACCAGCCAGAATCCCAGGAACACCGGAGCCCACAAAGACGCAGACTCAGAGGAGCCTTGCACCCTCCCACAGAAAGGTTAGAATTCACTGAGATAAAGTTGCAATTTGTTCCAGGTGGGAGACGACTGAGTGTGCATGCTCGCATGCGTGTGCAGGGGAAAGCTGCACCCCTCAAACCCCTCCACCCCCTGGGGCCAGCAAAACCCATGAGGGGGAGGGGAACCCGTGGGGCTGCTGGCAGAAAGGAATTCTGAAAAAATCGGCCCATAGCTTGATTGGGTACGAGACGGCAGCCTTGGACTTTGCCAGTGTCCCGGCTGCTAGCGCCAGGGGAGAAAGGATGCTTGGAAGTGACTAGGAGAGCATACAATTAAACAGAATCTTTTTTTTTCTCTTCTCTTGTTAAATCCTCGCTCTTGATTATTGAGCCCATCACACAGGAGCACCCAGTTGGGGTCACTGACACAGACTGCAGGGGAATATTGTGTGTTTTTTTGGAACCTGGGGATCAGAGCAGGGAGAAACACCAAAAAACATGCTTTGGGGCAAATCACTCCCCCAAACCAGTATTAAGTGCTGTAAGGAAAACGAGGCCTAACTAATGGCTAGAGAGGACTGAGAGCCCTGAAGGTCATTCCAGGAATACTGCCACCCAGAGGCTGAACAACAAACTGACCCTTCTGTAAACAGGCAATCTGGAAACAAAGAAATAATGCCCGCATTAAAATTAGGACTGCGATCCACAACACGGAAGAGCAGTGTATCACAGGTAACTTCAATCCTATCCTAAATACCTGACTGAACAAATGAGAGTCAAACCGAACAGAAGAGGAAGTGAATGACCCTCACTACTGTACATTTTTATTTTTTCACCTTTTACCGAAGAAATTAATTTTTTTCTTTCTCTTTTTTTTTCCTCACTTGAGTTTACTTTTTTAATTATTATGTTTTTTATTGTTAATCAATATTATTACTACTACTATTTTACCTTTTTTAGTGTAATTTTATTTTCTCCTTAATTTATTTTGTGATTAGCGTTCTACGTTCTATTTTCATTTCTCCTTTGAGCATCACTTTACTCAATCTCAATCTTACCTTTATACCAACACTCTCTTCCTCATCTTTCTCCTTTTGTTGTCCAGTTTCTCTTACCCCAGTTCTGCTTTAAACTATCCCTACTCCCTCATTTTACCTCCTCTTAAAATGTCACCCTACTTATATATCTAATTTCCAATCCCCTGCTCTAAGTCCATACTCATCTCATTCTTCTCTTTCTACACTATCCATATTTTTTCTCTTATCTTTAATTTCTCTCTCTCTCTCTCTCTCTCTCTCTCTCTCTCTCTCTCTCTCTCTCTCGGCTGTTGTTAGCTTGATTGTTGATTATACTGTTTTTTTAATTTTTTTTAAATTTTTTATCCTTTGGTTATTTTGTTGCCGCTGTTTTCCCTCACCTCACCTGAAATTAGTGGTTGTTTATGGTCAGCATTCATCTCTAGGTATCTGTTGCTGACATTTATCGAAATTAGTGGCTATTCTATTAGAATCCCTTCTCTATACAGTTTCTTCCCATCATTTATTTCACTCTCTTTCTTATCTCTCTTACCTTTTTTCTTTGTCCCTCTCCCAATTTCATTCTTGCACTCTCTTTTTTTTTACTCTTTTCCCCTTTTTATTTTTCTCCTCCTCTTTCCCCTAATTCTCTTTTCTTTGGTGGCCACCTTTATTTGGAGTTATTAGTATCATGAATACATCTGTGTTCAGTATTACGTGCATTGTGCCTTGTTGTGTGGTATTTTGTGCATTTAAAACAATGCAGGAGAGAGAGAACCATGTAAACAGACACCCAGAGAAGAGAGACCATGGAGAGACAAAGAAACAGTCCACATATGAAAGAGAAACAGGCATCACCAGAAAAGGAAGTAAACAAAATGGAGGCAACCAACTTGTCAGAGAAGGAATTCAGAGAAATGGTCATAAAGTGGTTGAGAAGAATGGAAGATAATTCAACAATATGTGCAAGAACCAAGAGAAAATGTTGAATAACCAAGAAGACATGAAAAGTGACATCACTGCTATGAAGAACTCAATAGAAAGCATCAAAAGTAGACTAGATGAAGCAGAGGATTGCATCAGTGAGCTAGCAGACAAGATAAAAAAAAATACCCAAACAGAGCAGCTTCTAGAAAAAAAAAATTAAAAAGCAGGAGGAGAGCCTAAGAGAACTTTGGGACAACACAAAAAGAAACAATATCCATGTAATAGGGGTGGCAGAAGGAGTGGAAGCTGAGCAATGAATAGAAAGCTTATTGGAAGAAATAATGACAGAGAACTTTTGTGATATAAGGAAGGATAATCCCAAAGAAATACAAGAAGCTTACAGAGTTCGAAACCAAATGAACCCCAAAAGACCAACGCCAAGGCACATTATAATTAAATTGCAAACACCAATGACAAATAATCTTAAAAGCGGCCAGAGAGACAGAAAGTTACCTATAAAGGCTCCCCAATCAGAATAGCGACTGATTTCACATCAGGCAAGAAGGGAATGGAATGAAATATACAAAGTCATGCAAAGGAAGGGTCTGAATCCAAGAATACTGTACCCAGCAAGGCTATCAATCAAAATTGAGGGTGAAATTAGGAGCTTCACGGACAAGAAAGGACTAAGGGAATTTGTTACTATCAAACCAGCAATGCAAGAAATGTTAAAGGGCCTGCTGTAAAAAGTAAAAATAGGAAACAGAGAAGGAACACAGGGGTAAAGAATAAAAATGGCGACAAATAAATATTTATCAATAATAACTTTAAGTGTAAATGGATTAAATACTCCAATGAAAAGACATAGGGTAACTAAGTGGATAAGAAAACATGACCCACATATCTGCTTCCTACAGGAAACTCATCTCAGAAGAAAAGATGCACACAGACTGATGGTGAATGGATGGAGAAAGGTTTTTCAGGCGAATGGAAATGAAAAAAAGCTGGGGTAGCAATACTTATATCTGACAAATTAGATCTCAAAGTGAAGGACATAAAAAGAGATAAGGAAGGCCACTTCATTATAAAAAAGGGAGCCATTCAACAAGAAGAAATAACTCTGGTAAACATATATGCACCCAATATAGAAGCACCCAAATACATAAAAAAAAACTTCTGGAAGATATCAAGGGGGAGATTGACAGCAAAACAATCATAGTGGGGGACTTTAATACCCCACTATCACCATGGGACAAATCCTCTAAAAAAAAATCAGCAAAGAAACATCAATCCTAAATGGCTCCCTAGAGCAGATGGACTTAATAGACATCTTCAGAACTCTTCACCCCAAAGCCACAGAATATACATTGTTTTCAAGTGCACATGGGTCATTCTCAAAGATAGACCATATATTGGGGCACAGGAAAAGTCTCTTCAAATTCAAGAAGATACAAATGATATCAAGCATCTTCTCAGATCACAAAGGCATAAAACTGGAAATCAACTACAATAAAAACAATCCAAAAAAATCAAACACATGGAGACTAAACAGCATGCTATTAAACAAAGACTGGATTACCACAGAGATCAAAGAAGAAATAAAAAACATCATGGCAACAAACGACAATTAAACACAACAATCCAAAATCTATGGAACACAGTGAAAACCGTCTTAAGAGGGAAGCTCATAGCTCTACAAACCTACTGCAGAAAACAAAAAACAATGACGATAAATTACCTAACCCTGCAACTTGAAGACGTAGAAAGAGAGCAACAAGAAAAGCCCACTGTAAGCAGAAGGAAGGAAATAATAAATATCAGAACAGAGATAAATGACATGGAGACCAAAAAGACAATACAAAAGATCAATAAAACCAAGAGCTGGTTCTTTGAAAGGATAATCAAGATTGATGAAACTCTAGCCAGGCTCACCAAGAAGCAAAGAGAGAGGACCCTAATAAACAAAATCAGAAATGAAAGAGGACAAATAACAACAGACCCTAAAGAAATACAGAAGATAGTTAAAGAATACTATGAACAACTCTATTCCAACAAACTGGACAACTTGGAGGAAATAGACATATCCCTAGAAAAATACAACATTCTAAAACTCAATCAGGAAGAATCTAAAAATCTCAATAGGCCAATCACTATGGAAGAAATTGAAGCAATAATAAAAAAGCTCCCAGCAAACAAAAGCAGGGGGCCAGATGGCTTAACAGGGGAGTTTTACCAAACATTTAAGGAAGATCTAAAACTATTCCAAAAAATTCAAGAGGAAGGAACACTTCCAAACTCATTTTATGAAGCCAGCATTACCCTAATACAAAACCAGACAATGACAACACAATGAAAGAGAATTACAGGCCAGTATCCTTCATGAACATAGATGCCAAAATCCTTAACAAAATCCTACCAAATCAGATCCAACAGTACATCAGAAAGATCATACACCATGACCAAGTAGGATTTACCCCAGGGATGCAAGGATGGTACAATATCTGCAAATCAATAAATGTGATACATCACATAAAAAAATTAAGAGATAAAAACCACTTAATCATATCAATTGATGCAGAAAAAGCATTCAATAAAATCGAGCACCCGTTTGTGATAAAAACTCTCAGCAAGGTAGGAATAGAAGGATCTTACCTCAACATAATAAAAGCTATTTATGACAGACCCATAGCCAACATCATACTCAATGTGCAAAAATTAAAACCATTTCACCTTAGAACAGGAACAAGACAGAGTTGCCCACTCTCACCACTCCTGTTCGACATAGTACTGGAAGTATTAGCCATTGCAATTAGACAAGAAGAAGATATAAAAGGCATCCAAATTGGAAAAGAAGAAGTAAAACTGTCCTTATTCGCAGATGACATCATATTGTACATAAAAAACCCTAAAGACTCCATCAAAAAATTATTAGACTTAATAAATGAATTTGACAATGTAGCAGGATACAAAATTAACACCAAGAAATCTATGGCATTTTTATAAACCAATAGTGAAAGTAATGAAAGAGACACTAAAAAAACAATCTCATTTACCATCACACCAAAGAAAACTAAGATACCTAGGAATAAACTTAACTAAAGAGGTAAAAGACCTCTACTCAGAAAACTACAGGACCTTGAAAAAAAAGATAAAGACATAAACAGATGGAAGAACATACCATGATCATGGATTGGTAGAATCAATAACATTAAAATGTCAATACTACCTAAAGCAATTTATAAATTCAACGCAATCCCCATTAAAATACCAACGGCATATTTTACTGACCTAGAATGAACTCTCCAAAAATTCATCTGGAATAAAAAAAAGACCCCGAATAGCTGCAGCAATCCTGAGAAAGAAGAACAAAGGAGGAGGGATCTCAATACCAGACATCAAGCTGTATTACAAAGCCACTGTTCTCAACACTGTCTGGTACTGGCACAAGAATAGACATATAGATCAATGGAACAGAATAGAGAACCCAGAAATTGACCCGAACCAATATGCTCAATTAATATTTGACAAAGGACGCAAGAACATACAATGGAATCAGGACAGTCTTTCAATAAATGGTGCTGGTAAAATTGGACAGATATATGCAAAAAAATGAAACTAGACCACCAACTTACACCATACACAAAAATAAACTCAAAATGGATAAAGGACTTAAATGTAAGACAGGAAACCATAAAAATACTAGAGGAATACAAAGGCAACAAAATCTCAGACATATGCCAAAGTGGTTTCTTCACCGATACAGCCCCTAGGGCATTCGAAACTAAAGAGAAAATAAATAAATGAGACTTTATCAAAATTAAAAACTTCTGCACAGCAAAAGAAACCATCAGCAAAAAAACAAGAAAACCCACTACATGGGAGAACATTTTTGCCAATGTTATCACCGATAAAGGTTTAATCTCTAACATTTATAGGGAACTCATACAAATTAACAAAAAGAAAACCAAGAATCCAATCAAAAAATGGGCAAAGGACCTAAATAGACACTTTTCAAAAGAGGACATTCACAAGTCCAAGAGACATATGAAAACATGCTCAAAGTCACTAATCATCCGAGAGATGCAAATCAAAACAACAATGAGATACCATCTCACACCTGTCAGAATGGCTATCATCAACAAATCAACAAATGACAAGTGCTGGAGAGGATGTGCAGAAAAAGGAACCCTCGTGCACTGCTGGTGGGAATGCAGACTGGTGCAGCCACTGTGAACAACATGGAGTTTCCTCAAAAAATTAAAAATGGATCTCTCTTTTGACCCTGTGATCCCACTTCTGGGAATATATCCCAAGAAACCAGAAACACCAATCAGAAAGGACATATGCATCCCTATGTTCATAGCAGCAGAATTTACCATAGCTAAGATTTTGAAACAGGCTAAGTGCCCAACAGATGAATGGATTAGAAAACTGTGGTACATCTACACAATGGAATACTATGCTGCCGTAAAAAGGAAGGAGTTCTTATCATTTGCAGCAGCATGGATGGAACTGGAGAACATAATGCTAAGTGAAATAAGCCAGTCAATGAAAGAAAAATATCACATGTTCTCACTCATCTATGGATAATAATAACCATTATAAGCTGGTAAACAAAAATAGATACAGACACAGGGCAGCATCAAACAGATTGTCAAATTACAGCAATAAGGACAGGGAGGGCTGATGAGGGGTAACTGATCAGCCAAGGGACTTTTATGCATTCATTTGAGCATAACCAATGGACACAAAACACTGGGGGTAGGGGAGGTGGGGGGAAGGGCAGGGGGGAAAAGAGATATATGTACTAATCTTTGTAAAACTGTATGTAATAAATAAAAAAATAAAAAATCAGCAAAGAAACAGCAATCCCAGAGGACAAAAGGGCAGCAGAATAAACAGACGTGTCTCGAACCTTGTCCCAGAGCAGATGGAATAAGCAGCTGAGTCAAATACCATCCACCTCAAATTGGTGAGGGAGACATAGCAGATGAGACAATTCACACCTGCAAAAGCAGAGGACTCATGCAGAAAGGTAAAATCAAGGATCTGGGCTGGAGAGATCAGTGAGACCTCAAATCCCAGAGGGTAAAAGGGAAACCACACAGCACCGAGCTGCATCCCTTGGGACAGGCACAGCATTTGAACATGGAAAATGGGTCCATCGGCCTGTTGGTGGCAGGGGATTCTAGATCTGGCTCCACAGTCACAAAAGACTGAGGCAGAGGAGGCAGCCTGGAGGGCTGCCCAAACCACATAGTGTCAGCAGAAGAGAGGCTCACAGAGGTACAGCTCTTTCCCCTCTTTGTGCCCTTTGCTGAACCTAGTTCATAACACCTTTTGGATACAGACACTCATCCGTGGCTGTGGTGCAAAGGGAGGTGTGGACTTGTGGAATCTGGGGAGAGGCTGGGGTGATGAGAGGGCCCAGGAGAAGCAGCCGAGAGACTGGCTCTGAGTCATACCTGATGCACAGGATCTAGGTAACCATTTTTGCCTAAAGAGATAGCCTCTCCCTACCGTTTTAAGGTAACCAATACAGCCACACACCGACTATGCCCTGATTGGTACAAAGGATTTTTAAAAATCTGAATAGTTCCTAAGAGTCCACAGGGACTGGCCTAAAGAGAAGACTTCAGTTCCAGCAACAGGAAACTGAGAAGCCACAGACAGTACAGAAGAGTGGGGTCTGAAAGCAGCCAAAGAAATGACACTTCACTTTTTCATTTTTATGTGATTTTATATTATTTCTAGAGGCCCAGTGCACAAAAATTTGTGCACTCGGGGGTGTCTCTCAGCCCGGCCTGTGCCCTCTCTCAGTCTGAGACCCCTCGGAGGATGTCCACCTGCTGTCTTAGGCTTGCTGCCAGGGGAATCGGGCCTAAGTTGGCAGTCAGACATACCTCTGGCAGCCCAGGAACCCTTGGGGGAGTCCACTTGCCAGCAGGGAACAGGCCTAAGCTGCAGTCAGACATCCTTAGCACTGCTGAGGAGGCAGGAGAGGCTCTCGCCACCACCACTGTGCTTACAGCCATCATCCTGGCTTGTGGCTGAGCAGAGCTCCCCCTGTAGGAACACACTGACCACCAGGGGGCAGCTCCTACATTGAGCGTCTGCCTGCTCGTGGTCAGTGTGTGTCATAGTGACCAGTCATTCCCAGTGGTTCTGCTGTAAGGGTCAATTTGTATATTACCCTTTTATTATATAGGATTAGAGGCCTGGTGCATGAAATTCATGCATGTGTAAGGTCCCTAGGCCTGGCCAGTGCTCAGGGCCAATCTGTGGGGCAACCAGCAGGGCGATCAATGGGGCTTCTCACTGGCACCGACCTTGGCTGGCCTGGGGCCTGCGGGTTAGGGTAAACTCTTGCGTTGAGTGTCTGCTCCCTGGTGGTCAGTGTGTGTCATAGCGACCAGTCATTTGGTTGATTTGCATATTAGGCTTTTATTTTACAAGATTATTTTGTGATCTCTTTTTGCTTTTTTTATTTTCTTTTATTTGTTTACTTCTTTATTTTCTATTTCTTTTAGCATTATTTTTCCATCATTCCAATTTATCTTATTTTTTCTCTTAATTTTTAATCAACTTTTTATAATTTTGTTATTATTATTATCACTTTCTTTTCTTTCTCATTCTTCTTATCCACTCATCCTCTTCCTACTTCTATACTGAACTGAGGTCCTACGCATACTAATCCAATTCTTTTTTTTAATTTTTTTATATTTTATTGATATTTTACAGAGAGGAAGGGAGAGAGATAGAGACCTAGAAACATCGATGAGTGAGAAACATCAACCAGCTGCCTTCTGCACACCTCTTACTGGAGGTGTGCCCACAACCAAGGTACATGCCCTTGACTGGAATTGAACCTGGGACCTTTCAGTCTGCAGGCCTACGCTCTATCCACTGAGCCAAACCGGTTAGGGCTTAATCCAGTTCTTAATCTTACTTTCTATATATAAGATTCTGCCCCTACTCTCTTCATTAGTAATTTGGTTTTGTATATTTTGGTTTACCTGTTTGTCCTCTGGCGTTTTCTTCCCATATATATTTTTTCCTTTTTCTTCTTTTTATTTTCTCTCATACCATATTTTCTCTCTTCGATATCATTTGTGCTCCCTTTTCTCTACCCTAATTCTCTTTTCTCTGGTGGTCACTTATACTGGGGTTATTGGTGTCATGAGTACATTCATGTTTTATTCCTTTGTATCATGTCTTGCTGAGGTGAATTGTGTCCTGTTTGGTCAATGTGCTGGAAAGCAAGCCACATAACCAGATACCAGAGAGGAGACTCCATCCACAAATGGGTCAATAACACTCCACATCAAACTACAGAGGCAGGAAGAAGGAAGCAGTGAGGGAGATGCATGAGTAAATGAGGGAGCAAAAGAGGAGTGTGTGGTCATTTGGAGGGTGTGTGTGTGTGTGTGTGTGTGTGTGTGTGTGTGTGAGTGAGGCACAGTTAGATCCCAAAGGGCCTTTGGGGTCAGGCTAACTGGGCTTGCCTAACTAGGCAGCCTCTGTTACCATTGCAAATAGTCCCAGAGAGGGCTCGCCTTTTTGAAGAGGAGAGCTGCTGTGACTGGGAGCCCAGCCTCACCTCCGCCAAGGGTGTCCTCAGATAACAAGTAGGACTCTACAGCCAACCCTGCCAGGGACCGACTACCTCAGCTGTGATCCCATAGTCACTGAGACTCCAGACACCCTGGACGCAGGCTCCTGTGAGTTCCAAAGTATGCTTACCTATGACCAGCCTAATTCTTTAGCCCAGGGTCCTGTGACTATCTGAGCAGCAGACACATGAGCAGTCTGCAGATGTCTGAGGAGCAGCAGCCCCATGATCAGCCTACCCCAGGACAAAGAGTGGCACCTTCACGTGGCCTGACCCTGTCCAAGAAGTAGTAACTGGGCAAGCAGCCTGCCCCCATACAAGGAGCAGCAGCCTTGTGAGAAACCTGCTCCCATCCAAGAAGCAGCATTCAACCATTTGAGGAGTGGCAGGCTGGCATAGCCTGCCACCATCTGAGAAGCGCAGCTGTATTCACCCTGCACCCACTGGACTAACAGCAGCTGTGTGAGTGGTCAGCCCCCATCAGATGTGCAGCAGATGCACATGCAGCTTGCTCCTGTCTGAGGAGCAGCAGCTGTGCAAACAGCCTGTCTCCATCCAAGGAGCAGAAGCTGTGCTAGCAGCCTCCCCCCATCAGTGAGGGGAGCCACCACTGCTATGAACAGACACACCAGAGGAACCGCTGCCAACTGAGGAGCAGCTGCTGTTGTGACCATTCAAGGAGCAACCACTTCCCAAAGAGCAGCCCCGCACAACACAACATCTAGATCCTTTGGAGAGAACAAAAATGGGTAGAAAAAGAAACCCCCAAAGGAAAGAAAAGGAGGAATTGCCAGAAAAGCAGTTAAGTGAAATGGAGGCATGCAATATGTCAGAATAAAGGTCACACAGTTCATAAACCAGATGGATGGAAAAAATCAATATATGTAAGAATCAAGAAGAAATAAAGAGTGATACAGCTGCAATAAAAAACACCATGGAAAGTTTCAACAGTAGACTAGGAGAAGCAGAGAACTGAATTAGCAAATAAGAACACAGGGAGAAGAAAGATACACACAAAATGAATTGCAATTGGAGAAAAAAATTAAAAGACAGGAGAGCCTAAGAAACCTGTGGGACAACATGAAACAAAACAACGTAAAAATAATAGGGGTACTAGAACAACAGGATCAAGGGTTAGAAAATCTATTTGAAAAAATGATGTGAGAAAACTTCCCACATGTGGGGGGGGGGGGGAGTTACACAACGACAGAGAGACCCAAACAAAATGAACCCAAAAACATGCACACCAACACACATCTTAATTATGATGGAAAATGTTCAGGACAAAGAGAGAATCATAATGGCTACAAGACAGACAGAAAGTTGCTTTAAAGGAATCTCCCATTAGATTATCAAATGATTTCTCAACAAAAAAACATCAGGCCAGAAAAGAATGGAAGGAAATTTACAAAGTGATGCAAACCAAGAGACTGAATCCAAGAACACTGTATCCAGCAAGGCTATCATTCAACATTTAAGGGGAAATAAGTAGTTTCACAGACCAAAAAAAAGGCCAAGGGAGTTCATCACTACCAAAACAGCAATGCAAGAAATGCTAAAGGGACTGGTGAAAAAAGAAGAAGTGAAAAGTGAAGAGGGAACACAGGAACAAAAAATAAAAATGGTTACAAACCAGTACCTATCAATAATAAATTTAAATATAAACAGCCTATAAGCTCCAATCAAAAGACATCATGGCTGAATGAATAAGAAAACACAACCCATATATATGCTGTGTACAAGAGACCCACCTCCAGAACAAGGGACTCACACAACCAATGGTGAAGGAATGGAAAAATATCTTTCAGGCAAATGGAAATGAAAAAAAAAAAACACACTGTGGTAGTAATAGTTACATCTGACAAAATAGACCTCACAGAATAAGAGATAAGGAAGGACACTTCATACTACTAAAGGGATCTGTACAACAAGAGGATATAACCCTGATAAACACGCAATGCAGGAGCACCCAAATACATAAAAAACTCCTGAAAGATATCAAGGGAGAGATTGACAACAATACAATTATAGTAGGAGTCTTTAATACACCACTGATATCACTGGATAAATCTTCTAGAAAAAAATCAGCAAAGAAAGAGCAATCCTAAATGACTTACTAAATCAGATATACTTAATTGACATCTTCAGAATATTTCACCCCAAAGCTGCGGAATATACATTCTTCTAAAGTGCACATGGCACATTTTCAAAAATATACCATTATTGAGTCATAAACAAAGTCCCCAAATTCAATATTGAAATGATATCAATCATCTTTTCAGACCACAATGGCATACAATTATAAATAAACTACAGTAAAAAAAACAAACAAACAAAATTCAAACACTTGGAAGTTGAATAGCATGCTATTAACAATGAGTGAGCTATCAAATAGATAAAAGAAGAAATTAAAAACATCCTGGAAACTAATGACAATGAAAACACAACAATTCAAAATTTATGGGACACATTAAAAGAAGTCATGAGAGGGAAGTTTATAGCTCTACAGGTTTACCTCAAAAAACATGAAAATATGGTTGTAAAACATCTAACTTCACACTTTAAAGAATTAGAAAGAGAACAAGAAAATCCCAGAGTGAGCAGAAGGAAGGATATAATAAATATCAGAGCAGAAATGAATGACATTGACACCAAAAAAACAAACAAACAAAAAAAACACAAGACACAAGATCAATGAAACCAAGAACTGGTCCTTGAAAGGATAAACAAGATTGATGAACTTCTAGCCAAGCTCACAAAGAAGCAAAGAAAGAGGACACAAATAAACAAAATCAGAAAGGAAAGAGGCAAAATATCAATAGATTCCACAGAAATAAAAAAGACTGTTAAAAAATGCTATGGACAACTGTACTCCGACTAGATAACCTGAAGTAAATAGACATATTCCTAGAAAAATACAACCTTCCAAAACTCAATCAGGAAGAATCTAAAAGTCTCACCAGGCCAAAAACTATGGAAGAAATTGAAACAGTCATTAAAAAGCTTCTGGCAAACAAAAGCCCATGGCAAGATGGCTTTGCAGGGCAATTCTACCAAACATTAAAGGAAGAAATAAAACCCACCCTCCCCAGACTATTCCATAAATTTCCAGAAGAAGAAACACTTCCAAGCTCAGCATCACCCTAATGAAGCCAGCATCACCCTAATACCAAAACCAGATAAAGACAACACAATGAAAGAGAATTACAGGCCAATATCCCTCATGAACATAGATGCCAAAATCCTAAACAAAATCATAGCAAACTAGATTCAGCAGTACATCAGAAAGATCATACACAATGATCAAGTAGGATTTATCTTGGGGGTGCAAGAATGCTACAATATTCACAAATCAATAAATATGACATCATATAAACAAATTGAGATAAAAATCACATAGTCATATCAATTAGTGCAGAAAAAGTATTTGACAAAATCCAACACCATAAAAACTCTCAGCAAGGTGGGAATAGAAAGATCATACATCAACATAACAAAATCATATAAGACAAACCCACAGCCAACATCATACTCAATGGGCAAAAACTGAAACCATTTCCCCTAAAAACAGAAACAAGATAGAGATGTCCAATCTAAACACTCCTGTTCAACATAGTAATGGAAGTACTAGCCATTGCAATCAGACAAAAAGAAGAAATAAAAGGCATCCAAATTGGAAAAGAAGAAATAAAACTGTCCTTTTTTGCAGACTAGGGGGCCGGTGCACAAAAATTTGTGCACTAAGGAGGTCCCTCAGCCCGGCCTGTTCCCTCTCACATTCTGGGACCCCTCGGGGGATGTCTACCTGCTGACATGCCTGGCCAGCCTGGGTGATGGGCTGACGGCCGTTTTCAGGCTGCCCACAGTCCCTTCAGGGTTCAGGTCCCTACTTGAGTCCCTGGCCAGCCTGGGTGAGGGGATGAGGGCCATTTTCAGGTTACCCACAGTTCCCATTGACCCAACATCCCAGAAAAGCTGGCAGGAATAAGGTTTCTGAGGTTGATTTATCTTCTATAATTGAAACATTGTTGCCTTGAGAGGAGGCCTAGTCAGGCAACCAACCCTCCTATTTGCTTCAGATCTGTGGCTTCTATAATTGAAACATTGTTGCCTTGAGCAGAGGCCCAGCTGGCCTAGGCAGGCAGTTTCAACTCCATAGCTGTTGCAACAGAAGTCTCCTGTTTGCACTAGCTCCGTGGCTGCTGGCCACAATCTTGGCTGGGTTAATTTGCATATTACTCTTTTATTACATTAGATGACATAATTCTGTACATAAAAAACCCTAAAGACTCCATCAAAAAATTATTACACTTAACAAATGAATTTGGAAATATAGCAGGATACAAAATTAACACCAAGAAATATATGCCTTTTTGATACACCAATAGTGAACTTACAAAAATAGACATTCAAAAAACAATCCCATTTACCATCGCAACAAAAAAATTAAGATACCTAGGAATAAACTTAACTAAGGAGGTAAAAGACCTATTTGCAGAAAACTACATGGCATTGAAGGAGATAGAGGAAGACATTAACAAATGGAAGAACATATCGTGTTCATGGATTGGTAGAATCAACATCATTAAAATGTTTATACTACCCAATGCAATCTATAGATTCAATACACTCCCCATAAAGTACTAATGCCATATTTCACAGACCTAGAATGGACTTTCAAAAAATTAATCTGGAATAAAGAAAGACCCCAAATAGCTGCAGCAAACCTGAGAAAGAAGAAAAAAGTAGGATGGATCTCAGTACCAGATATTAACCTGTACTACTAAGCCACTGTTCTCAAACCTGCCTGATACTGGCACAAGAATAGACATATAGGCCATATTGAAGGGGAGAGTGGCTGTTATCACAAGCCTATATATTCAGGGATCCTGCAACAGAGGCACGCTGGGACTAGCTAGGAAACCGGGACCACTGAATCTCATGAATATGTGGACTGAGAGGAGCCCTGCACCTCCTCATGGAAAGGAGAAAGAGAACTACATGACCAAACACACAGAGAAGACAGATCATAGGGAGACAAAGAAACAGCCTGCATATGAAAGAGAAACAGGCATCACCAGAAAAGGAAGTAAAAGAAATGGAGGCAGGCAACCTGTCAGAGAAGGAATTCAGAGAAATGGTGATACAGTGGTTGAGAAGAATGGAAGACAAATTCAACAATACGTGTAAGAACCAAAAGGAAATAAAGAAGAACCAAGAAGAAATGAAAAGTGACATCACTACTATAGATAACTCAACAGAAAGCATCAACAATAGACTAGAAGAAGCAGAGAACTGCATCAGTGAGGTTGAAGACAAGGTAGGAAAAATACCCAAGCAGAGCAGCTTCTAAAAAAAAAATTAAAAATCAGGAGGAGAGCTTAAAATAACACTGGGACAACATGAAAAGAAACAACATCCATGTAATAGGGGTGACATAGGAGAGGAAACTGAGCAAGAAATAGAAAGCTTGTTTGAAGAGATAATGACAGAAAACTTTCCTGATATAGGAAAGAAACAACTCACACAAATCCAAGAAGTTCATAGAGTACCAAACAAAATGAACCCCAAAAGAACAATGCCAAGGACCATTATAATTAAATTGCAAACACCAATGACAAAGTATGGATCTTAAAAGTGTCCAGAGAGAGGCAGATAATTATTTCCAAAAGATCCCCCATCATACTAGCGACTGATTTCTCAACAGAAACACATCGGGCAAGAAGGAAATGGAATGAAATATACAAAGTCATGCAAAGGAAGGGTCTGAATCCAAGAATACTGTACCCAGCAAGGCTTTCAAACATAATTGAGGGTGAAATCAGGAGCTTCACAGACAAAAAAGGACTAAGGAAGTTTGTTAGCATCGAACCGGCAATGCAAGAAATGTTAAAGGGTCTGCTGTAAAAAGGAAATAAAAAAGGGAAATGAAGAAGGAACACAGGGATAAAGAATAAAAATGATGACAAACAATTATGTATCAATAATAACTTGAAATGTAAATGGATTAAATGCCCAAATCAAAAGACATAGGGTAACTGAGTGGATAAGAAAACATGATCCATATATCTGCTGTCTACAGAAACTCACCTCAGAAAAAAAGACGCACACAGACTGATGGTGAAGGAATGGAAAAAGTTTTTTCAGGCGAATGGAAAAGAAAAAAAAAGTTAGGGTAGCAATAATTATATCTGACAAATTAGATCTCAAAGAGAAGAACATAAAAAGAGATAAGAAAGGCCACTTCATAATACTAAAGGGAGCAATCCAACAAGAAGAAATAACTCTGGTAAACATATATGCACCCAATATAGGAGCCCCCAATTACATAAAAATACTTCTGGAGGATATCAAGGGAGAGATTGACAGCAAGACAATCATAGTGGGGGACTTTAATACTCCACTATGACCATTGGACAAATCCTCTAAACAAAATAACAGCAAAGAAACATCAATCCTAAATGACTCACTAGAACGAATGGAATTAATTGACATCTTCAGAACACTTCATCCCAAAGCCTCAGAATATACGTTCTTCTCAAGTGCACATAGGTCATTCTCAAAGATAGACCATATATTGGGTCACAGGCAAAGTCTCTTCAAATTCAAGAAGATACAAATCATATCAAGCATCTTCTCAGATCACAATGGCATAAAACTGGAAATCAACTACAATAAAAACAATCCCAAAAAATCAAACGCATGGAGACTAAATAGCATGCTATTAATCAATGACTGGATTACCTGAGAGATCAAAGAATAAATAAAAAACATCATGGCAACAGATGACCATGAAAACACAACAATCCAAAACTTATAGGACACAGCGAAAACAGTCTTGAGAGGGAAGTTGATAGCTTTACAATCCCACTGCAAAAAAACAAGAAACAATGATAATAAATTACATTACACTACCCCTCAAAGAATTAGAAAGGGAGTAACAAGAAAATCCAGTGTAAAAAGAAGGAAGGAAATAATAAAGATCAGAGCAGAGATAAACAACATAAAGACCAAAAAAAAAATACAAAAGATCAACAAAACCAAGAGCTGATTCTTTGAAAGGTTAAACAAGATTGATGCACCTCTAACCAAGCTCACCAAGAAGCAAAGATACAGGACCCAAATAAACAAAATCATAAATGAAAGAGAAATAACCACAGACCCCACAGAAATGCAAAGGATTGTTAAAAAATACTATGAACAACTCTACTCCAACAAACTGGACAATCTGGAGGAAATGGACATATTCCTAGAAAAATACAACCTTCCAAAACTCAATCAGGAAAAATCTAAAAATCTTAATATGCCAATAACTATGGAAGAAATTGAAGCAGTAATCAAATGCTTCCAGCGGAAATGCTGAAGATGGGGGCATAGGTGAACACCAGAATTGCTGCTAGGCACAACAATTATAAAACAATAATGAAAAGAAAAAACAAATAACACCCAGACCCATAGGAAGGCTGGCTGAGTGGAAATTCTACAACTAGAAGGAGACTGAGACTCAGAAGAGGTGTGGAAATAAAGTGCAAAGGTACAGAGGCGCACATGCGAAGTGGCTTGCAGAGAGGGTTCGCAGAGATGGCGCTGGCGCTTGCAAAATGGTGGCTTGCGGCGAGCGGAAACGGCGGTGTGCAGTGAGCGGAAATGGCGGTTTGCGGCTCGCAAAACAGCTTGCAAGAAAGACTGGTAGCATTTTGTACTGGAGGCAAGCACAAGCTCCCAACAGCTCTGAACTCCAGTTCCAGGCGAGTTGCGGGAGATTCAGAATCTTATGGGGAGGAGCTGGACTGTCTAGCACTGCCTGAACGCCAGGAGGAACTCCAGAGCAGTGTGAGACCCAGTGCCTCTTAGGGCCTCTTAGGGCAGGGCTGGGAAGCAGCCATAGCTGGTAGCTCTGCCCTGTAGACTCCCCGAGACCCCGCTCCACTTGAGCTGTGTGCAGAGGCTTTTGCATATAAAAGGCTGGGATGCCCCAGGAAGAAGCTAAGACAGCACCTCCCTGGAGATACAAGAACCAGAATACCTGGATAAGGGATACACTCAAGAGGCAGACTTAGTGGGCACCAAAGCCCCACTGAAGCAAGTCTTGCCTCATAAGGTGTCTCCAGCATATAATTTCTCCCACCATAGACACAGCTGATTAAAGTCAGTCTCAATGAAGGGGAAGCAGCCAAAATGTGAAGACCAAGAAACAGGTCACAGATGACAGAAATGGAGGAACGCAAATGACTGGATATAGAGTTCAAAACCATGGTTATAAGGCTTTTCAATAATATTCTAACATCTGCTGATAAATTTAGTGAGACCCTCGAGCATATGAAAAAGGACCAGCTAGAAATTAAGCATACACTGACTTAAATAAAGAAGAATATACAAAGATCCAACAGCAGACGAGAGGATCGCAAGAATCAAATCAAAGATATGACATATGAAGAAGCAAAACCCACCCACACAGAAAAGCCAAAAGAAAAGAGAATCCAAAAATATGAAGATAGTGTAGAGTCTCTGGGACAACTTCAAGCGCACCAACATCAGAATTATAGGGGTGCCAGAAGAAGATAAAGAGCAAGATATTGAAAACCTATTTGAAGAAATAATGACAGAAAACTTCCCCCACCTGGTGAAAGAAATGGACTTGCAAGTCCAGGAAGAGCAGAGGACTCCAAACAAAAGGAACTAAAGGAGGACCACACCAAGACACATCATAATTAAAATGCCAAGGGCAAATGACAAGGAGAAAAATCTTAAAAGCAGCAAGACAAAAGCAGTTACCTACAAGGGGGCACCCAAACGACTGTCAGCTGATTTCTAAACAGAAACATTGCAGGCCAGAAGGGAATGGCAAGAAATATTAAAAACAATAAATAGCAAGAACCTACAACCAAGATTACTTTACCCAGCAAAACGATCATTCAGAATTGAAGGTCAGACAAAGAGTTTCACAGATAAGAAAAAGCTAAAGGAGTTCATCACCACCCAACCAGTATTATATGAAATGCTGAAATGTATTCTTTGAGAAGAGGAAGAAGAAGAAAAAGTTAAGATAAAATTCTGAACAACAAATATATATCTATCAACAAGTGAACCTAAAAATCAAGTGAATAAAAAAAAGTCTGATGAACAGAATAAACTAGTGAATAGAATAGAATCAGAGGCATAGAAAGGTAGTGGAATGACAATTCACAAGAAGATAGGGGTTTGAGGGTGTGGAAAGAGACTGGACAAAAATTATACACCTATGGATGAGGACAGTGCGGGGGGAATAAGGACAGTGGATGGGGTGGGAACTGGGAGAAGGGGAGATATGGGGGGAAAAATAGAAACAACTGTAATAAAATGAATAAAGATTTATTTTTTTAAATTTATCTTTATTGTTCAGATTATTACAGTTGTTCCTCTTTTTTTCCCCCATAGCTCCCCTCCTCCCATTTCCCACCCCACCCTCTGTCCCCACCCCCCCCCACTGTCCTCATCCATAGGTGTATGATCATTATCCATTCTCTTCCCACATCCCCAACACCCTTTACCCCCGAAAATTGTCCACTCCCTTTCTATGCCTCTGATTCTATTCTATTCACCAGCTTATTCTGTTCATCAGATTTTTTTATTCATTTGATTTTCATGTTCACTTGTTGATAGATATGTATTTGTTGTTCATAATTTTTATCTTTACTTTTTCTATATCCTCTTATCAAAGGATACCTTTCAGCATTTCATATAATACTGGTTGGGTGGTGATGAACTCTTTTAGCTTTTCCTTGTCTGTGAAGCTCTTTATCCAACCTTCAATTCTGAAAGATAGTTTTGCTGGGTAAAGTAATTTTGGTTGTAGGTTCTTGCTGTTCATCACTTTGAATATTTCTTGCCACTCCCTTCTGGCCTGCAAAGTTTCTGTTGAGAAATCAGCTGATAGTCGTATGGATGCCCCCTTGTAGGCAACTAACTGCTTTTCTCTTGCTGCTTTTAAGATTCTCTCTTTGTCTTTTGCCCTTGGCATTTTAATTATGATGTGTCTTGGTGTGGTCATCCTTGGATTCCTTTTGTTTGAGGTTCTCTGTGCTTCCTGGACTTGGAAGTCTATTTCTTTCACCAGGTGGGGGAAGTATTCTGTCATTATTTCTTCAAATAGGTTTTCAATATCTTGCTCTTTCTCTTCTTCTGGAACCCCTATAATTCTGATGTTGGTATGCTTGAAGTTGTCCCAGAGACTCCTTACACTATCTTCATATTTTTGGATTCTCTTTTCTTTTGGCTTTTCTGTGTGGGTGGGTTTTGCTTCTTCATATTTCTTGTCTTTGACTTGATTCTTGCAATCCTCTCGTCTGCTGTTGGATCTCTGTATATTCTTCTTTATTTCAGTTAGTGTATGCTTAATTTCTAGCTGGTTCTTTTTCATATCCTCGAGGGTCTCACTAAATTTATCAGCAGTCTCTAGAAACTTCTTGAAAAACCTAATAACCATGGTTTTGAACTCTATATCCAGTCATTTGCGTTCCTCCATTTCTGTCCTTTGTGACCTGTTTCTTAGTCTCTGCATTTTGGCTTTCTGTGCTAGGTGTCCTATATATGGCCCAGTGATTCAGCCTCCCCAATCATCTGCGGTGGACACTCTTGTTGTATGCCTTTGAAAGCTGGGTGCACAGTCTTGTAGTTATCACTGGGAGGTATCACTGTGGGGAAATGACCTGCAGGCCTTTCTCCTTGTTGTTTGTAGTTTGGATCTGTTGGAGTTCTGTCTCAGCTGCAGACCCTTAGGTTATGCTGCAGGCAGGCAGGCGCACAGCTTGGGTGGGGTTGTAGCTGGGGTGGGGCGGGGTCTCAGAATCACTGGGGGTGGAGCGACTCACAATGGCTTCCCCTCTGCTGATGCCACAGTTTCTACTGGGTTTGGCATCTCCAAGCCCTGGGATCTGCACATGATTCTCAGTCCCCGAATCTCTGCATCAGTGATCACTGCAAACAGCACTGCTAGAATGCCACTGGTCTTCTGCCGCCCCATTGCTCCACAGCCCATGTCACATTCAGTGCGACCCGGGAGCTTATAATCTCCTTCCAAGCCCAGGACCCAAGCACCACTGCCGCTCCCTTTCACTCGCACCGCCACGCCACCACCTCCATTTCGCGTGTCCGTACCTTTCAGTTTGGGCGCCGAGAGCTTCTATTCAGTCTCAAAGCACTCCTTTTCTTGCCTTCTAGTTGTAAAGCTTCCTCTCCCTTGGTTCTGGAGGATAGCCATTTATCTGTATAGTTGTATTTCTATAATGTAGGTGTGGAGACTGCGTATTTAGGTATATACCTCATGCTGCCATCTTGATTCTCTCTATTTTGAAAAAAAAAAAAAAAAAAAAAAAAGCTTCCAGTGAACAAAAGCCACGGACCAGACGGCTTCACAGGAGAGTTTTACCAAACATTCAAGGAAGAACTAAAACCTATCCTTTGGAGACTATTCCAAAAAATTCAGAGGAAGAAACAATTCCAAGCTCATTCTATGAAGCCAGCATTACCCTAATACCAAAAACAGATAAAGACAACACAATGAAAGAGAATTATATGCCAATATCCCTCATGAGCACAAATGCCAAAATCCTCAACAAAATCCTAGCAAATCGGATGCAGCAGTTCATCAGAAAGATCATACACCATGACCAAATAGGATTTATCCCAGGGATGCAAGGATGGTACAATATCTGCAAATCAATAAACATGATACATCATATAAACAAATTGAGAGATAAAAACCACATAGTCATATCAATTGATGCAGAAAAAGCATTTGACAAAATCCAACACCCATTTTTTATAAAAACTCTCAGCAAGGTGGGAAGAGAAGGATCATAACTCAATATTTAAAAAAGGTATATATGACAAATACACAGCCCACATCACACTCAATAGGCAAAAACTAAAACCATTTCCCCTTAGAACAGGAATAAGACAGGGATGTCCACTCTCAACACTCCTGTTTGACATAGGACTGGAAGTATTAGTGATTGCGATCAAACAAGAAGAAATAAAAGGCATCTAAATTAGAAAAGAAGTAAAACTGTCCTTATTTGCCGATGACATGATATTGTACATAAAAAAAACCTAAAGACTTATCAAAAAATTACTAGATTTAATAAATGAATTTGGCAATGTAGCAGGATAGAAAATTAAAGCCAAGAAGTGAATTTACAAAAAGAGAGACTAAAAAAGCAATCCCATTTATCATTGCACCAAAAAAATTAACATAACTGGAAATAAACTTATCAAAAGAGGTAAAAGACATCTACTCAAAAAACTACAGGATGTTGAAAAAAGAGATAGAGGAAGACATAAACAGATGGAAGAACACACTATGTTCATGGATTGGTAGAATCAGTATCCTTAAAATGTCCATAATACCCAAAGCAATTTATAAATTCAATGCACTCCTCATCAAAACACCAATGGCATATTTCACAGACCTAGATGGAACTCTCCAAAAATTCATTTGGAATAAAAAAAGATCCTGAATAGCTGCAGTGATCCTGATAAAGAAGAAAAAAGTTGGTAGGATCTCAATACCAGATAGCAAGCTGTATTACAAAGCCATAGTGCTCAAAACTGCCTGGTACTGGCAAAAGAATAGACATATAAACCAATGGAACAGAATAAAGAACCCAGAAATCTACCCGAAACAATATGCTCAAGTAATATTTGACAAAGGAGGCAAGAACATACAATGGAGTCTTGACAGTCTCTTCAATAAATGGTGTTGGGAAAATTGAACAGTTACATCCAAAAAAATGAAACTAGACCACCAACTTGCACCATACAATAAATTAAACTCAAAATGGATTAAGAACTTAAATGTAAGATGGGAAACAATAAAAATACCAGGCAGATTTAAAGACAATAAAATCTCAGACTTATGCCAAAGCAATTTCTTCACTGATACAGCTCATAGGGCATTGGAAAGTAAAGAGAAAATAAACAAATGGGACTACATCAAAATAAAAAGCTTCTGCACAGCAAAAGAAACCATAAACAAAACAACAGGAAAGCCCACTGCATGGGAGAACACATTTGCCAATGTTATCACCAATAAAGGTTTAATCTCCAACGTTTACAGGGAACTCATACAACCTAACAAAAGGAAGGTAAACAATCCAATCAAAAAAATGGGCAAAGGTCCTAAATAGGCACTTTTCAAAAGAGGGCATTCAGAAAGCCAAGAGACATATGAAAACATGCTCAAAGTCACTACTCATCGGAGAGATGCGAATGAAAACAACAATGAGGTATGATCTCACACCTGTAAGAATGGCTATCATCAACAAATCAACAAACGACAAGTGCTTGAGAGGATGTGCAGAAAGATGACCACTCGTGCACTGCTGGTGTGAAGGCAGACTGGTGTAACCACTATGGAAAACATTATGGCGTTTCCTCAAAAATTTAAAAATGTAATTGCCATTTGACCCAGTGATCCCACTTCTAAGGATATATCTCAAGAAGCCAGAAACAATGATCAGAAAGGATATATGCATCCTTATGTTTATAGTAGCACAATTCACCATAACTAAGATTTGGAAACAGCCTAAGTGCCCATCAGCAGATGAATGGATTAGAAAACCGTGGTAAATCTATACTATGTTGCTGTAAAAAAGAAGGAATTCTTACAATTTGCAACAGCATGGGTGGAACTGGAGAGCATTATGCTAAATGAAATAAGCCAATCAATGAAAGAAAAATACCACATTACATCACTCATTTATGGATAATAAAAACCATTAAAAACTGATAAACAAAAATCTATACAGAAGCAGAGCAGTATCAAACAGACTGTCAAACTACAGCAGGAAGTCCAGGGAGAGTTGGGGGTGGAGGAGAAAGAGATCAACCAACGGACTTTTATGCATCCATATAAGCATAAGCAATGGACACAAAACACTGGGGGGGGGAGGGAAGGCTGGGGGAAGGTCAAGGGGGAAAAATAATAAAAGAGACATATGTATTACACTTTTTAATATTTTAAGCAATAATTTAAAAAAGAAAAAAAATAGACATATAGATCAATGGAACAGAATAGAGAACTCAGAAGATGACCCAAACCACTATGCACAATTAATATTTGACAAAGAATGCATGAACATACAATGGAGTCAAGACAGTCTCTTCAATAAATGGTGTTGGGAAAATTGGACAGATACATGCAAAAAAATGAAAGTAGACCACCAACTTACACCATTCACAAAAATAAAATCAAAATGGATAAAGAACTTAAACATAAGATGGGAAACCATAAAAATACTAGAGGAATCCACAGGCAGTAAAATCTCAGACATATGCAGAAGCAATTTCTTCACTGATACTTGGGCAAGGGAAACTAGAGAGAAATAAACAAATGTGACTACAACGAAATAAAAAGTTTTTGCACAGCAAAAGAAACCATCAAAAAAACAAGAAGGCCCATTTAATGGGAGAATATATTTGCCAATGTTATCACCAATAAGGGTTTAATCTCCAACATTTACAGTAAACTCATACAACTTACCAAAAGGAAGATAAACAACCCAATCAAAAAATGGGCAATGAGCCCAAATAGATACTTTTCAAAAGAAGACAGAAGAAAGGCCAAGAGACATGAAATCACACTCTAAGTCAGTAATTATCCAAGAGATGCAAATCAAAGTGATAATGCAGTACCATCTCACTCCTGTCAGTATAGCTATCATCAACAAACAAACGGCAAGTGCTGGTGAGGACGCAGAGAAAAAGGAATACAGGTGGAAATGAAGATTGGTGCAGCCACTGTGGAGAACAGTATGGAGTTTCCTCAAAAAAACTAACAATGGAACTCCCATTTGACCCAATGATCCCACTTCTAGGAATATATTCCAAGAAACCAGAAAAAACAATCAGAAAAGATATATGTACCCTTATGTTCATAGTGGCACAGTTCACCATAGCTAAGATTTGGAAACAGCCTAAGTGCTCATCAGCAGATGAGTGGATAAGAAAACCGTGGTACATCTACACAATGGAATACTATGCTGTGGTAAAAAATAAGGAACTTCTAAGAAAACCAAGATGGCTGAATAGGTAAACACCTGAAATTGCTGCCTCACACAGCCACTTCAAAACTTCAACAACAAGAAAAAACAGACACCAAAAAGAACCACAGAAAGGCTGGCTGAGTGGAAATTCTACAACTATAAGGAAAGAGAAAAGCACACTGAGACTCAGAGTCAGTGCGGAAGTAAAGTGCAGAGGTACTGAGGCACATGCACAGAAAAGGCTGACAATTGAGGATGCAGTGTCTTTTTCAATCTGAAGGGAGTTACAAGGTCCCAACATCTCTGAACTCCAGTTCCGGGTAAGTTTCTGGGGAACCAGATGAATACAGGGAGAAACTGGACTATCTGGCATCAGGAGGAACTCCAGGGTGGCTTTCTCTCAGTGGTGCTTGCAGCAATTACCAAGAAACACTGAAACCCAGGACCTCTTAGAGAAGGGCTGAGGATCA